>JACXGK010000590.1:28971-71269 GCA_016801125.1 Novumbra hubbsi
TTTTTCCCCCCCCCCCCCCCCCCACTCCATTACCGGCTCTCAATCCCTTCAGCCATCTTCCTCCAGCAGTGTCATTTCCTCAGGCAAGCCGGCCACTCGGAGAAAGCTGTGAGTCTGTTCCAGGGCATGCTGGACTTCACCTTCTTCAAGCCAGACACCGTCAAGGACCTGCCCACCAGACAACAGGTACACGGACGGGTACCCTGTTGCTCCCCTCCAGGATAGATCCTCGATGATGTTCCATCTGTTTCACCTTATAAGCCGTGGCCAGTGTGTGTTGACCAAGCACTATTTCAGAAGGTCCGGTTGCTTCCGTCACTGGCGTTACAGCAGTGCTGGGGCCTCGCGGCTATGGACTGGGCCCTGTCACTTTACTTTATGCTCTACATTGAAACTTTGCTAACAAGGCGTTTAAAATGCATGACTGGGTTTTAATAGAGCCCCCCTCCCCCCCCGGCAGTGGCGCATCCTAATTCCTATCCAGCGGAGCGTCGCCTCGCTCAGCCAAATCCATTCCTGTTGAGTGAAGGGTGGAATAACAGATATTCACCTCATCAACTGCAGCGTGCAAGAGGTCCCCCGTTGCGCTGGGAGTTCACCCGGATAACCCGTTATAGAAGGGGAATGCAGATCATTCTGATGGGTTTTCGCATGCACGGAGTAGAAGGGAACGTTTCACGTCTGGGTTAGTATTCGGTACATGCTGAGTCATAAGCCCTGCTGCATGTCTTATACTGCAAACCTACAGGATGTCTATTTTCAGTTACTTGCGATCCTCCTGAAAGTGTGTGCGTGTGTCTGCCCGTGTCTATCCACTGCCATTGCTGCAGTAGCTCACAGCTACCCCCCACCCAGCCCCCTGCTCCAGCAGCATTAGACAGGGGGGGACGTGATTGCGCATGTATAATTGCCTCTAGCGAACAAGGGACATGATGCTGTGTGCGCGCGTCTGCGTGTGTCTACATGCTAAACATAACATTAGCATTCATTAAGGGTTTTAATTGATCAGGGTAGTAAGAGATCCTCCAATGCATTAACACTAAGGGCCTCTTCAGATTAATGCAAGTTCATCAGGACGACATTTCAGTTTGAATAGCATTCCAGTAATGTGTGGACTCCCTCTTTTGTACACCTGTGAGATGGGAAGGTTTTGCGCTGACGTGGCTTTGGGAGTCAACACAAGTGTTGTGCCTTTAAACAAAATATCTTCTGCATTTGATGACTGCACTCTTTTTTTTGCCATGATTAATACTGAGTGTTTAGTGCACCCAGCGGCAGTATTTAAACTGTCATGCAGTTTCCAACGTTTGCTATCTAGCTAGCCTTGGTTAAGATGGATTAACATTGGTTTTATGAATAGTGCCACAGATTCTTAATGGGATTGATATCAGGACTTTGACTGGGCCACTGTAGGACATTTACCTCTTGGTATCTGAGCCACTCCAGTGTTGCTATGGCCTTGTGCAGCACAGCTCCTTGAGTTTTTAGGCCAGAAGGTTTTATTTTCTCTTACAAAACATGTTCTTACATCACACCACCATGATTTCAGGTAGTACATTCTGTGTCACTGCTTCTTCCTTCTTTCCCGTGACAGCAATTTTAACATTTTGTATTTCATCCGCTAAAACTGGTAGCTTCCCAACCATTTCCCAGCAAATATGTCCAAACGTAAAGCCAATGTGATCATACTTTTTAAGAAAGTATCAGAAATGTCAATGTACTTCTATTTTATTTGTGTTATTTCTATTTTGCAGTAATGGTTTTTATCACAAGAAATGAATCTACTTCTGTTAATATCCTGTTCCCCTTGTCCGGTGAATGTCTGAATTCTGCTCAGAGTGCCTATTCTGAATTCTAACCCAGACTGCCTATCAACCCATGCAATGTTAAATGTTTGAAATGGTTCTACCTTTTGAATACCTGACCTTCACTCTTCTATACACAGGGTGTGTTGGTACTTTATTGATTGATAGATAGTCGGTGTCATTTAGTATTTGACCCTACCGTCGACCCTTGTGGTCCCCCAGGTGGAGTTCTTTGAGACGTTCTGGGACAGTGGGGAGCCCCGGGTTGGGGAGAGAGGAGCCAGGGGATGGAGAGCCTGGATGACCCAGCAGGAGAGAGGGGGATGGCTACAACCCAGTGAACCAGGTGGCTAATTTCATTAGCCTACCCTCTAACCTGCGCAAACACTTTGCACGAAGTACAATTTCCGGAGTTGTAACATTGTAATTGTACTAGCAACAGCAAAGCAACATACAGATTCGTTGAAATGCATCATTCCCCAATTCACATGTTTAAGACACGAGTACATCGTTCCTAAACCGATTCCAATGCAACATGTGTTAGTAAGAGAATCAGTTCAAAAGTCACCCATTGTCTGTGGCTAAATGATCATTTCACCAACGACATCCTGGCATTCATTGCGGAACTAAGTATGTAACTGCTTTGGGAGTTATTGATCTAAAAGTAATTTTACATGTCAAAAACATCCCAGACAATATCACTCATCTAGCTATTCCCTAGGCTACCTGAAAATGTGTGGTATGTAATTAGAGGCATTGTCACAGGTAATTGTAAAAATATCAATATATTAATTAATCATTTAGGGTTTGTTTAAGATGTGTGGGAACCAAAATCTTTGCCTAAATCATTACCGTAATCCAACCAAATTGCACTAAATTGTTTCATACTACAACAAGTCGTATTGGTTAACATGTATTAGTGCTTTAATGTTACAATAAGCGCCTCTGTGTGACAGATGAGGAGGATGACGAAGATCAGGAGGAATCTGAGGTAAAGGATAGGACCTGGCCCAAGTGGAAGGTCTGGTTAGACGTGGAGACATCACGTGAGGCTGTCCATTGGTTGCCATGGAGGCCGGACAAGACCAAGGGCCAATCAGTGGAGGACTGTGAGGACCCAGACCGACAGGTATTGACTGGGATTGCTGGTGACCGAGGTGCCAAAACTGGAATATACAGGCAACTGAAAAATTATTGGCACACTGGATAAAGATGAGCAAAAAAATTTAATAAACAACACAGGTAATTAATGACATTGTGATTTTTCAACATACCATATGTGCTGTTCATTATTAATGAATCGAGGGATTAAATACTATCCCTTAAATCATTAAAAATATCGATGAAAAGTGTCAATATTATTGGCTTCCGTGATTTCTGCCCCACCGCTTATACAAGAATGATGGCAGTGAGACTCCTTTTATTGTTTCCAGAGCCTTGAGACCATTCAATCTGCACTCTGCAATTACTCTGAAACGATTTTGTAGTCAATTATCCATGCGTAGGTTTATTATTTCGATGCTTGGGTTTTGGACCAGCCAAAGTGTGCCAGTTTTTTTTTATTCATGCGACTATAGCACTCAGTTCCAATCCAAATGCCGATGTCGTTCAGGAAACTTTTAAGTACATATGATTTTCTTTTCCTGGTAACACTTCCAAAATCTACCTTTACAAAATCCCCCTCACTGTGCATGGAGATGAACCACGATAATGCAGATATATTTTTTACATTTAGGATGCCTGTCATTTTAACAAATTTCTTGAACTTATTTCATTTTTTAACAAAAACAATAGCTCCTTACCTGTGTTCATTTTATACAGCCATTTATCCTTTATCTTTATCAACAGTACGAGTCTTTTTTCAGGAGTCCATAGCTACTTTTTGACACAGATTTTTTTGCGTGTGTGGGTTTGTGTGTGGGTTTGTGTGTGGGTTTGTGTACACTTTCTAGGTCCTGTTTGATGACATTGGTCCATCTATGATCCTGCTGGTCCGCCCAGACCTCCAGCTCTGTCTTCTTCTGTCATTCCTGCACTTCCTGGGTCTTCCTGCAGACCCATCTTGTTATGGCACCCCCTCCTGGAGTCTGCTTCTGGATGATCTGGCTTTGCTGGGAGAAGTTCACAACCAAGATGCCCCTTTGACTTCCTACGACCTTCCTGTCCCAGGGGTCAGCCCTGTGGGTCACCTGACCAATCTTCAGGGTGCCAGAAAGGGGGCAGGGCTGTGTAAGCAGGGGGAGGAGTTTCTAGACAACATGTTCCAGATGATTCTGCCTTTGCTGCCTGCGAAGGAGAGAGCAGCCCTTTCACTGCATTGGATACAGTATGAGAAGCTCAAGGTAAACTCCAGCAACAAACTCATCCATGTTAGATTCCATGGATTTCAATCAAATTTATTTCTTTTAACATCAGCTGTTGTCACAAAGTGCCTTAACAAAAAAACGTCCTGAAACCAAGGAGCACCAAGGAGCAAGCAACAACAGCGTTGAAGCACAGTGGCTAGAAAAAACTCGAAACTAAATATAGGAAGTAACCTAGAGAGGAGAGTTGGGTTACTAGACCTTTTTTGGCTGTGCCGGGTGAACATTTTAAGAATAAACATTTTAATACTTAATAAATGCTGAGACACACACAGGAACAGCAAAAAATATTTGAGCCTGGTACTCCAGAGGTGTGGGACAAGGGCTCATATCCTCCTAATTTTAAACAAAGCAGGAGACAGGGAAAATGTAGGGAGCGCATTGCTTAGATTTACCTTGACTTACAGTGGAGAAGGAGAACTGACCATACTACCTCAGCACAATAATATAGCAGCATTAAGGGGGGTCCAGTGACACTGTGGGTAACCCCAGACAGGGCCCTGCAGGCTGGAAGTCACTCCACCCACTTTGCCAAGCAACCACCCTGAAAGAGGGCTGAGTGTCGCCCACAGAGTTCACCCCAATGGCTCATGCCGCCCAACGCAGGGACAACAGCAAGCCATTGGGTGGCTTGTAGGGTGGACAGCATCAAGCCTTTCCGTTTACCTTTGTATCCCTGGGCCAGATCATTCCACAGTAGTGGAGCTCCATTCTCCACAGAGACACTTTGAGTCTTGTCTCTGGCAGTTTGTTTAGAAATTCTAGGTAGAATTAGAAAGGCCATCTTAGGTTACGTGTGTATGGCTGGATCATTTCAGTGAGGTAAGTAGGGGCAAGTCCATGTATTGCTTTATAGGTAAATAATGAAACCTTAAAATGTGCCCTAGCTTTAACAGGCAGCCAGTGTAAAGAGGCTAATACTGGATTGATGTGGCTGTAGCTGTCAGGGAACACACACTTTAATGTCTGTATATATCTTCAGTCCTTCTTCCCTGGCAGATCTGTGTCCCTCTCGCTTTGTGTCCCCATCTCCCACTTAACACAAACGTCTATTTTGTCTGTTTCCTTCTCTGTATGTCATGTGGAGGTGCTGAGGTGTTCGCGGGGCAGGAACAAGAAACGCCTAAAAGCCCAGGGGAAGAGGAGCAAGCGCCTCGCCAAGCGCCTCCTTAAAGAGCCGGAAAACCGAGGCCGTCTCAGCCTGTGGAGGGAGTACGCCCACCTGGAATGGCTGCTGGGGAATCAGGAGGAGGCCCGCAAGGTGTTTGACACCGCCCTGGGCCTGGGCGTGTCAGGGGGGACGGCGGACCCCACCCTCTGTGACCTCTGCCTTCTCTACGCCCAGCTGGAGGCGGAGGAGGCCTGGAGGGGAGGATCGGGCGGACGTGGGCTCGGGGCGAACGTGGCGACGGTCACATCTTCGCCCGCTGTCTATGTCCTCACCAAGTTAGCGGAGGGGGGTTTGTACGCCCCCTTCTCCGGACAGTTGGCTCCAGTGGCCGTCCTGAAAGCCCGGAAGGCCTATGAGCAGGCTCTGGAGAGCACCCTGCCCGAGCTGAAACCCAGACGGGTCAAGGGTCTGGTAGGCTGTTACGCCCTCTTCCAGTACCTGACTGTGGGGATTGACGCTGCCAACATCGTCTACAGCCTGGCAAGGGAGAGGCTGGAGCGGCAGCCTGGCACGGCAGCCCAGGAGCAGCCTAGCGGCGAGCTCGCCCCGCGCGCCACCTTGGAGCGCGAGTCCCTGGCCGTCCAGCAGGCGGCGCTGCTGCGCTACCACACCGACGCCAGCGTCTACCCGCTCAAGCACCTCAGGCTGGCGCTGACCTCTGCGCTGGTCCGGTTCCCCTGTAGCGCCTCCCTGTGGCAGCTGTACGCGCAGGTAGAGAACCGCTACCACAGCGCCGGAAGGGCTCGCCGCTTCTTCCATAGCGTGACTAAGGTTAGCGCCAGCGTGGTGCCGCGTCTGTTTGCGATCAGCGCAGAGCAGGGGAGGAAACGCCTGGTGGACTCTGTTCAGAGGTGAGAACCACTCGGACCGAAGGTTAAACGGCAGCGATAATTGGGTCATTGTAATCCTCTTTAGTAGCTCCGGAATTGATCGAAGTTCATTGGGTTTACTTGCCGAACGATGCCTTACTGTTCTTGGCAGGGCTGGCTCCTATGGCGACACCCTGTCAACCCTGCCGGAGAATGGCCTGAGCCACCGTATCCGGTCGCTGTTTGAGAACGCCATAGCAACAGAGCACGGGGTCCACTGTCCCTTGCTCTGGAGGATGTACATGAACTTCCTGGTAGGACACAGTTGTCATATTTCTTTCTGTCTAGCTGTTTGTCACAGCAACTCTTATCTTGCTCCTATTTTCTATCCTAATTAAGAACCAGGGGTTAAATTGGGCCCTTCTGTACCTTTGGTTATAAAAATGCACATCTTATGATAATGTGATTAAGCCACATGTACGGTTAGACTAATAGCCTAGCAAACAAATGTCATTTTGGTGTCTTTTTCCGCTCCCTTCATCGTCATCAATTTGCTGGTGAAATGTGCGGGGGTCTTATGATGTGATTGACATTCAGATTCAAACATCATGTCTGGTTGTGTTGTAATATGTGAGATGTAATTGAGGATTCATAAGGCCGGCAGAAACGATAAGCTAGGCTTAATAAATGAATCGGCATATAGTAAACCCCAAAATGCCTTCCTACATAAAACACTGACAACCTGATAATCCCACTTTGGAACTCCGGCAGCCCAATTCTGACCCCGTAATTCTTTAGAAAACACCGGCAAACCACTTCTGATCTAGTCATTTTGCCCAAGATCAAAATTCATTGTTAAGGGCATCCCGATTAACCTGACTTCAACCTTTTCCCCAATGTCTGACAAAACCTACCCCGTTTTCAATTGAGTAATTCAAATCCACATCCCCAAACAGCCCCCCAACGTCCAGGTTCTGAGTGCCATCATTTCAGCCCCCTGAGGTTACAGTTATCAGAACCTTAGGCTTCCTCAAGCTCCAAAGGCCAAGTGAAGCCTAAGGTTCTGATAACTGTAACGTCCAGGTTCTGAGTGCCATCATTTCAGCCCCCTGAGGTTACAGTTATCAGAACCTTAGGCTTCCTCAAGCTCCAAAGGCCAAGTGAAGGAGAATGGAAAGTATGGCCATAGCTGATGCCTGGGGATTTCTTGTGTACTGTAGGTGTCAGAAGGGAAGGTGGAGATGGGAAGAGGGATCTTCTACAAGGCTCTCCAGGACATCCCATGGGCAAAGGTGAGCCCATGTGATGAATGAAACATAACCGTGGTAGCCATCTCTGTGGTGTGTTCATGAAAGCATGTTTCTGACGTGCTGGTTTCTCCTCCCATCCACAGGGTCTGTACATGGATGCTGTGCAGCTCTTTCCCGATCACGTGCAGGAGTTCCTGGACCTGATGACGGAGAAGGAGCTCCGACTTAGGGTTCCCATGGAGGAAGTGGACATACTGCTGGAGGACTGAGGCCATGAACTATCTTCACAGTTCACCAGGACCTAGCTCCTTTAGTCTGTGGACACAGAAGCCAGGCACCTGCTAATAGAACCACCAAGTGGATGATGTTGCTCTTCAAACAGATTTGTAAATGTTATTTTCTGTGTTAAATCCGTCCATATTTTAATGGAGTGAATATAATGATTTTTCTGTTTAAAAATGATTCAAACTAGATTACTGTGAATAAATGATTTGTTTCCTAACTGTCCTGTCCAAACTTTTTGGGGAGAATAAGCTCAGCTATTATCCGCTGTGAACTGTGTGGGATGCTTCTGTGCATTCTCTTTACGGAGGATGACATTGTCAAGGCTTAGCAGTGTGGGATGTAGCACACCAGAGTGTACCCGTCAGTGTCAGGACGGGAAAAGCAGACCGTATGCGGACACTTCTCTTCATCGGGGGCCTGAAGACTTGTAAAGATAAAGGCCGAAATGGATGCAGATGAGTACAAAGAAATACTGGAAGAATTCTGCAAGAGACCCGGGACTTGGAAGAAGATTAATCTTCCAGGAAGACAATGTCCCCAATATACAGTCTAAGCCACACTGGAGTAGCAGAAAAATACTGTCTTGGAGGAATAAAAACCTCAATCCAATTCAGAATTGGTAGAAAGTGTTGAAAATAGCTGTTCACCCAAGGTCCACATCCAACATCCAACAAAGGAGTTTTAGAAACTTTGCAAGAGTGGGGAGAAATTGCTGTGTCCAGAGACAAAGCTGTTAGACACCCATGCGAATAGACAAGTGGCAATAATTGCTGCTAAATTGCCTCAACAGTCTCATAACGTTTATCCCTCCCCTTCTGTCCTTATTGGTAGGTGGTGATGTGAAGAAGGCTTAGCTGGACAAACAAGGGGAAATATAGAAGTCATCAATAGCAAGGGGATGAGCGCTACCATGTTTTCACCAGTGCTAGACATTCACCAGTGCTTGACATTCTCCAGTGCTAGACATTCACCAGTGCTAGACATTCACCAGTGCTAGACATACACCAGTGCTTGACATTCACCAGTGCTAGAAATTCTCCAGTGCTTGACATTCTCCAGTGCTAGACATTTACCAGTGCTAGACATTCTCCAGTGCTAGACATTCACCAGTGCTTGACATTCACCAGTGCTAGACATTCTCAAAAGAAAGAAATGTAGATTTCAGGAATGGCCATGTCAAAGCCAAAGCCAATCCTATTGAGATGCTTTGGGGTGATTTGAAACGTGGCTGTGTATGCAAGAAACCCCTTAAACATCACACAGCGGAAAAACGTGGGGAAAACGTTCTCCTTGTTTATGTCAGAGACTGGTTGACAGTTATATTGAGGTTATTTCAGCTATTTGGGCATAGGATGTCCTAACTTTTTCCTCAGTAGGAAATGGCATCTTTGTAAATCTTTTGTTAAATAAATGATATCATGGTTAAAATGTAATTGTTTTTGGCTTTATCTATAGACATTGTTTGAAAGAAGATCAAATATTTCTTAAAAAATAATTTAATATTTCATGGAGTGTCCTAATGTTTCCACATGACTAAGTCCCTAATCAGGTGGTCGCAATGAAAAAATAGACATATTTAAATACCACAGCAGTGCTGTATTTTGCTAGGTAGGAAAATACTTTGAAGGTTGTGAACAGAAGGTGATGTATAACTACAAGCTGATCATTGCCAACTAGTTTTTAAGGGCAGAGCAATGTGTCATTGTTTTGGCAATCAGTTCCATTTGAGTCGGAGCGGATTGCCCTAAGCTAGAATTCATGATTATGTAAGTGACATCCCACTTATGCTTTTTAGGTAGTTGGAAAAGTAAGCAAACAAAAGGGATAGCTCAACCTAGATTCATATTTGGGTCAAATAAAACTTACCTTGAGTTGAGATGAATTGGAACTGTCCTGAGCAACAAAAGCTACATTAACCAATCAAATGCAAACTTGTTGCAAGTTTATCACAATTTAAAATTGTTTTTATTAGTTACACAGCGTGTTGAATGTTGAATAGCTATAGTACTTCCATCATCATGATTTAGGTGGATTAAGTGAGTGATCAAGTCAGTTGGTATAACGGGTTACTGTGTACTGTGATGAATGTCCAAAGGGAGGAGACTTATTCTTCTTGAGCCATCCTGCAGCACATTCTGAAAGGCATCTACTAATATTCTTTTTGTTCCTCCTCTTTGAAATGATATACAGACATCCTGACTATCCTGGCATTTGAAGAAAAGTTTCTAAGTTCCCTTTGAAGCCTAAATAAAATTAGCCTATTATAAAGCTTATTTTAAGCAGTGCCTATAAGAGCATAACATGATTTTGTAAAAAACTTTGTTCTTATGAAGCCATTATTAAGCTCAACCTTACTTAAAATGGGACCAAAACATGTCCTAAATTATTTATTTGACATGTTTGTAATTCAAGCAGTTATTGGTATCCATAATTAGACTGTACATTAGTTCAGAAACCTTTATTTCACAGCTGCATAAAACAAATAGCAAACAGCTAGCAATATCTAGTCCAGATATACAATGAACACCGATGAAAAAGCTTTCCTAGTAGATCAAGCAGTAAGTTACAGAATAGGGTGTTGCTGGGATGGCCGCTGTGGTTAAAGGTACAGGCCCTCTGGTGTGCCTTCCTGTTTCTTGTACAATACATTCTCCTTTGACTTCTTGAAATCCTCGTTCGTAACCTTCATCCTGCGCTCTCTCAGAGCCATCAGTCCTGCCTCGGTACAAATAGCCTGAGGGGGAAGAAAGTGAGAAACAGCAGGGATGAGAAGGGAGTGAACCCCTTCAGGGAAAATGGATTTAACAAGGTGGCACTGGATTGGAGCAAAACCTCTTGAGTTGGCTCCACTTTATCAGTCAGTCTTATTGTTCCTTGGCAGCCGATTGCTACAACGTACTGTACCTTGATGTCAGCTCCTGAAAGGTCATCCTTGGCCAGGATCAGGTCATCCAGGGTCACATCATCTGACACGGTCATCCGGCTGGTGTGGATCTGGAAGATCCTTCGCTTGGTCTTTTCATCTGGCAGGGGGAATTCTATCTTACGGTCAATACGGCCTGGGGATGGAAACAATGCAAAGTCAGGATTCATGTATGTGGGCTTGATAAGATTCCTAGCCACTGAATTAACATGTTTTTATGTACCTGGTCTGATGAGTGCAGGGTCCAGGGTCTCTATCCTGTTTGTTGCCATAATGACCTTGACGTCTCCTCTGGAGTCAAAACCGTCTAGCTGGTTGAGCAGCTCCAACATGGTCCTTTGGATCTCTCGCTCCCCTCCAGAGTTAGATTCATACCTGCAGAGCAGACCGTAGACAGGACAGTTTTAGTGTGCTCACTGGACTTCAAATTCAACCAGCAAACAGTAGTAATGCAAACCAGCGTTGTTTAAACCAAAACAGTGCAGAACCCTCAATCCAGCAATATACATCTTGGTTCCATATCGAGAGTCAATTTGATACCAGTGCACCATCTGACCATATATGGCTGCGGGGCCTTGCATGTCCTTCATGTGGATGGTCATATAGAATTGCCCAGGGATCTTCCAGTCTCAGACACAAACCGTAAACTGTAATAAGGCCGCAGAGTTTGTGCAATGGTATAAAAAAACAATCATTTGCAAATTAATAGAGAGCAGTAAAAGAAATAGGAAGAGGATCACAACTGGTCTGGAGGTCACGAATAGCAGAACATGTACTACCGTTGAAACGTATGAGGTCACTTATAGTGTATAGGCCTGAGCACAGGGTCTATTAGGAGGACACATGAGTTAGGAGCTACTAGGCCAAAAAGAATGAACATGCCCAAAAACAACTATGAATAATGGGAGGTGTTTATTCAATTGAAAATTTTAGGGGGATTATAGGAACAGCTTTTAAAAAATATAGATTATTTGCAAACACACCAGTAGGCACAAGAATCGAGATAAGACTTATCAATGACAAACTATGTCTGTACGTACTATGTATGTATGCCACTTTATTTCCCCATCACTTTATAGAAATAATGGGGAGATGCAATCTAGGCCACAGATGGTAGAGATGGCATTGTAAACAACACGATTCAATACAAAATTCCCATTAGCAATCTTAAACAATCCAATCGTACACTGGATATAAATTATTTCCCTGAGATGATATATTTACCCCCCAAAGTTAGAGGCATTTTGGTGAACAGTAAGCTGGGGAAGGCTTGAAACCAATATTAGATGGCCATGCTCTTTGGGACCTCAGACGACACTGCATTAAAAACAGACAATTCTGCAGTAGATATCACTGCATGAGCTCAGGAATACTTCCGAAAACAATTGTCTGTGAACACAGTATGTTGCTGTGTCCACAAATACAAGATAAAACTCAACCATGCAAAGAAGTAACCATATATAAACAAGATCCACAAATGCCGCTGCCTTTTCTGGGCCTGAGCTCATTTAAGATTGTTTTGTGGTCTGAAATTTCTAAATTCGCAATCATTTTGGGGGCATCATGGACGCTGCGTCCTCTGGCCTACAGACCATCCGGCTGGTTATCAGTGCATAGTTTAAAAGCCTGCATCCATGATGGTATGGGGGTGCATTAATACACAAGGCATGGTTAACTTGCACATTATACTACTGTAATGGGCTGTTAATTCCCCAAAGACTGTAAAACTGCTACAGCTAATTCAGAATGCTGCGGCTAGAAGGTTACAAACACAAAGAGAACAGAGCACATCACTTAAATCTTTGCACTAGCTTCCAGTCAGTCACGGAATATATTTTAAAGTGGTGCTTTTAGTCTACATTTCCATGATCTCAGTTCAGATCAAGCCCAGATTCCAAACTAAACATGGCAAAGCTGCATTTAGCAGTTATGCTGCATACAACTGGAATCAAATGATAAGATCTTAGATGTTCCCCAAATGTATCCATTTCTAAAGCTTATATGAGTGCTTATATGAGTGCTTAAACCACTATTTTTACACACCTATTCACATTTTTATCTTTGTAAAGCACATTGAATTGCTTCCATGTATGTAAACTTTATTTATGAAGCCACCTCAGACGATATCAATTACCTTTTGGACAACACAATACATTATTGTTACTTTTTAATGTATTCAAGTGAAAAAGTGTGTCCAAATATTTGACAGGTACTGTATGACTGTGTGGGAATGAGAAGGAATGAAGAGTATAAATATTGCCTCAAAAGCTTAGCGGAATGAGCCTCTGAAGATTGTCTCCAGAATCCGATTAACAACCTTAAAGTAAAACTCCTTAACTCCTTAACATCAAGCCCTGCCTGGGTTAATCTTAGCTTGGTACAGCAGTCAAAATGTACCAGTCCCTTTAGCGGATTCTTCTAGTGGGAACAACCATTTACATGCATCCAGAAGCAGACCAAACACATTCTATAAAAAGATGGGTCCCATCACGTTGCCAGAAGCTGAATTAGAAATAGAATATTCTGAAAATAAGAACGGGGTGTACTATCGGACAACAGTGAACAATGTGATGTAACAGACCTTCTGCGACCTGACCTTCGGCTAAAGTGCATGGATGTTAATTGAGAGGTCCAGGTCCAGTGCATGGATTTTAATTTGAGAGGTCCAGGAACAAACTGGGTTGTGAAAATAGAGTGATCCAGTGTGCATAAAGATAACAGAATGGGGGGTGGGGAAAAACATATTGACTCAGAGAAGAGAGCCAACTATCGTGAAAGAAGCACATTACTAGCACAAATAGCAGAGAATACATCTCATCAGGCAGTGCTGAGGCTACAGCAAGGGGATGGAAAAATAGGCTACTTTATAACCTCTGTATGCTTTTGGTGCAATCTTCACAGTGATTAGAAAATACAGAAGAGGTGCTACAGATACCGGATCTGTGCAAAATAGGATCCAGAATAAAGCAAATGTTAATTAAATAAGTAAATAGACCATTAGAGTTTTTTGGCTTTGTGGGGTCGTGTCTAACATCCTCGATGGATGATTATGTCGCCAATCCCCAAATGCCACCTAAATCTTCAGGGACCAGCTAGTCCTACCTCTTAGTCCCAATAGCGTCAATCTCGTCAATGAAGACTATGGAGGGTGCGTGTTCCTCTGCCACGCGGAACAGCTCTCGGACCAGCTTGGGCCCATCTCCCAGGTACTTCTGGATCAGCTCCGAGCCCACAACACGCAGGAATGTCGCTGATGTCTGGTTCGCCACTGCCTTTGCCAATAGGGTTTTGCCTAACAAACAACACGAGAATAGACAAACAATTACACTTTAAGAGGTGCCTCTCTGGTTAGATTCTGTGGAAAGAATACCAGCCCTGTAGTTGTTAAAAAAAAAATACTAAAAGTGTTATTCAAGCGATCTTCTGTTCATTGTTGCTTCAGCGGTCGTACCTGTCCCAGGTGCGCCATACAGAATGACTCCTTTCGGAGGCTTGATTCCCATCTCTTCATAGTACTCTGGATGGGTCAGAGGGAGTTCCACCGATTCCTGAGGGGTTGTTCCAAGTACAGCTGTTAATCAGTTCTGGCAAGCATCAGTTTGACACCTACATTTTCCAGCAATTTCAACAACTCAGTCCTTTAATTTAAAATCAAATTACATCTACAGAACACTCAATGTCACTTATTAAAGCTCTGTGCCTAAGTAATCCATTAAACAGTATCTTTCTTGAAAATGTGACCTTAATCTCCTGGATCTGGTTGTCCAGTCCACCAATGTCGGCGTAGGTCTCCTGCGGGGCCTTCTCCACCTTCATCACCGTCACAAGGGGATCCGTGTCGTCCATTAGGACCCCGATAACAGCATGGACCTGTGGGCACGCACATGACACTCAACGGCAGCTCATGGTGCATTTTATTGGGTTTACACGTTCCTTTGGCCGCATGCACGTTCCAGTAAACATCACGGGCTGAATACTATGCCACGGCCCAACACGATGGAACACCCGGTAAGTACCTTGTGGTTCAGTAGAACCGAGCAGCCTGGCTCTAGCAGGTCCTTATCTACGAAGGACAGGATGCTGACGTAGTGCTCGGAGCCCACGGAGGTGGAAACGATAGCATGGTTGTCGTCGATGATCTCCTCCAGGTTCCCCACTGACATGGGGGTTCCTCTCAGGTCATCGACCTTTGACCTCTCCTCCTGCAGGACAACAAAGAAGCGTTTGTTTGTATTCATGTAAAACAGCGGGTGCAGTGTGACGATTTAACAACGCAGACATTAAGACATTAAATCATCCTATTTTTTAGGGTGTCCTTGAATAAAATAAGTCTTGAACCAATGATAAACCGATTAGCAGAGTGAATAGTAGTTGAACGTCATTCAATCAAGAATTTGCCACCCACTCTTTCTAAAGCTGTCCATCTGCCTTACTGCAACTCCAACTGTCTGACCTTTACTGAAAATTCAATTCGATTCAGTCTGTGAATATCATTCTAATGAATAGACTCAGAAACATCAGGTCCTGAGACAACTGTCTAGCCTGGTTTGAAAATGTTTTCTGTGTAAATCTGTGTAAAATGTACATCCAAATAGATTTTCCTCATGACCCTATTCTCTACATGCATCAATCTTGTTTTACTTGCAGCCTGTGCCTCCCAAACCTACCTTTATGCAGACGACAAATCTGACTTTTGTGGGAGAGCACCATCAAGCATAGCTTTAAAAACATTGAGCATGAGTTATTTTATATCCAACTAATACTCAATACCAATAAAAAAAAATACCTTTTCCTGACAGCCCTTCAGTCTAAAAATAAATCGCATTGTTGCTTTCCTGTTTTGCAACAATGCATCCTTCCCCAAGGCTCCCAAATATACCTTAAAACTAAAAGGCTGTCCTACTAGTCCTAGGCTATGTCATCTTAAGGCTGGCAGCTGATAGTAACCACAACAATGTTTATTACAATTCCATCCACAGTCTACTAACCACTGTACTTGCTATCTGACCACAGATTTATTTGGTTACTTCTTCATACCTCTTGTTTCTCCTCAAGGGGCTTCATCTGTTCCTGGTTCCTGATGAACTCCTCCTCCATCAGCAGATAGTCTTTGATTCTCTCCTGTTTCAGCAGCTTCAGCCTGCAGTGGGTGTGGGGGGTCACTGTAAGAGAGAATCAGTCCGTCAGACATAGGTAACAAGTAAATGGGGTAAACAAGTTAAATATCAGTAGGTAGAAGCATTACAGGTTAAAATGATAATTGTAGACCAACAAACTTACCAAGAGGTAACTTGCTAGCGGCATCAGGTCCCTTACTCTTCTTTTTTCTCTTTCCAACTCTGGTCGGGATTGGTGGTTCATATTTTTTTTTCTTATCCTGGAAAGTTAAAGATCAGTGTGACCACCTAAACAGTCAACGTTTACTAGCTAACGTTCCTAATATTTTGAGACAAAGTTAGAAAAGCCAGCTATTTAATAGAATGGCTAGGTAATATTTTTTATATGAATTCTTACCTTGTCGTCTTTCTTCCCACCCCCGGGGCCATGTCCTCCACTCTGACTTTGACCCTATGAAATAAATTACATACTAGACACAGTAAGGATACATGTACCGTCAAAAGTAGTCACAGTATTTATTAAGTTTGCTAGCAAGCTAGTTTGTCCTAAACTACAACGACATTTCACAATAAATCATTCATGCTAGCTAGACTAACAAGCGTACAATATTGTAACAACACGTTTCAACAGGCTTCAATCAAATAGCACATTGGAGTTGAAATGCACCCAAGAAGTTAACAAAAAAAATCTTGAAAAGTGATCGAATCATTTAAACGTATAGAAATGTGTATTTGAATAAACTGCTGCCTCACCATAACTGCTTGTTAACGGGTTGTTTGGTTTGTCGGTGTCGCACAGGTCACACGTCTTCTTTTTCTTCTTCTTCAAAATAATGGCAGGTCGCAGCCATTGAGGGTGCATTTACTGCCACCTATTGTAGTGGAGTGTGAGGCCGCTCATTACCTACCTTCATCGTATCCTCCCAGTCAGTCCTGTCTCCCTGAGAAATTTTATTAACGCCTTAGCGACCACCCCACTCACCTTCCCGTTCCCAAGTAACCCCTCTATATCCCACTTCCTACTCTCCCCTCTAATCTTCATATATAACTTGTTCCTCCCTGTTCCTCTATATAACCTGTTCCTCTCATCAACATACTGAACACAATACATAAACGCATGTTGAACTGTTTCTTCCACATAACAACCATCGCACAAACCTGTCTCACACTTATTCTAAATAGTGCCCCTTTAGAATAGCTATTTGGAAACAAAGTAAATGCCCTGTACAACGTAGCATGTCAAACTGCCAGAATGATATCAATAGTTGCATTTTACCTAACTCCATTTATTAGGAAATGGAAGTGAGATGGGATATGTCAGTTTGCACGCAATGTTGCCATTGATTTCTGTTTGATGAACCCCTTTAAAAGTGTGCGGTGCTGTCATGAAAGCATATAGAGTTAACAGTCTTAGTGAAGGACATAACAACACATTTTTCCCCTTGCCAGCTCATAGATTCAATATACACTACACAAAAAAAATGTGGGAACACATAAATCACTTAAAGTCTCGATGAAGGAAATAATAAAATGTAAAAATCTTCACTCTACATTTTGTATTTCGAACAAAATAACGTAACAACGGACCATAGGAACCAAAATCACAGATCGATTGAGGAATGGATTCAAAATCAAAGTAAACAATTGAAATCATCGGATGTTTCAACTTGCGCAAAAGAAGCAGATACTGGTCCTGCTGTTGGGCTGATGCCCTCCTACGACCCTGTCCAACTCTTCTCATGTAACGGCACGTCTCCTGGTATCCATGCTCTTGAGACTGTATTGGGAGATAAAGCAAAATCTCTGAACTGGACAGATTGATATCCGTGAGGTTGAATTGAATTGGTGTTATACTGTGATGATTATGTATTCCCAAAATTATTTTGAGGATAGTATATCACGTTTTGGTTATTGTGCTGGTGCTCTAACCGAAACACTACCTATGCTACAAAAATAATGTTAACCTTAATGTGCTAGGTGGCTGCATTAAGGAAATCTTTGCCTTTTGCCAGAGGTCATAAAAGTGCTCTTCCAATGTGCTTTAAGCACTGTGGGGACCTTAAAACATCAAATATTATTGTTCTAATTACAGATGTGTGATGGAAACACAAAAACCGACAACCTATGAATTCTAAAACCTATGACGTAGGCCCACAATAAGCTGACTTTGGTGGCCTTAATGAAAGACAAATTAAATGAATAAAACATTTTCAACACAGGGTGGTGTATGAGTGGCAAAAAAACGGTATACACAATTCTCCAGGTACAATTACAGCGCAGCATTCAGCTCAGTCTTCTCTGTCCTGAGACCAAAAAGTAAAGTTAGAAGTCCCTGCCTATTGTTAGAAAACTTTAGCTTTTTTAAAGCTGGAGGAGGTAGACAGCTTAACCACCCCAAGCCAGAGAAAACCCTTTAAACAGTATCTAAAATAACATACACAAATTGTATGCCAAATCTGTAGTCCAGTGGCTATTGCCCGCCCATTGGAACCCAGCTGTTCTTTATATAAGAAATATTTCAGAGCTAGCACACCTGATTCAACTTGTCGCGTAATCATCTAACCCTTCATAAGTGAATCAGGTGTGCTAGTCTACAACAAAATTATTATAACATCTGAGGGTCTCCAGAACCATTGATGTAGTCTGCAGGTGCAAATTACAGTTTGAAGGATCCATGTATTTTTGCCCATGCCCCATCCACTTTGCCCTTCTCATTACAAGTGCCTCTCCACCTCGTCAAACCCGGGATATTTTGGGAAAATATAAGCATTTGTTTTAACTAAAGGCTGACAGTGAGACGTGACAGAATCACATTTATATTTTCAAAAGCCAAATAGACACAAAACCTAATAACGCTCTACGATACGGTAAGTAAGTACAGCTCCAGACCGATGAAAAATGGAAATGGCTTAGTTTCTTCAGAGGTCGGCATTGGCTTCTGACATTTTCCAACATAAAGCCACTTTAAGCCTATTAATGTGAGGGACATACAATATGAAAACTTAAGAAGAAGAGAAGGTTTTTTAGAAGTCATGTAACTTTTTATTAGATTTTTTACATAGAGTGCCCTCCAGAAGTGTTGCTCCCCTTAGCAACGATGAGCAAATGTTTCTATGAGCATTATTTGTCACTCAAAATACAATGCTGCTTAAAGTGTACAGAAAAAACACAATGCAGTGGTGTGCGAATCCTTTAAACCCCCATATTCAATAGGAAGTAGTGCAAAAACAACATATCAAATGTTGACACTGAGAAATTTTATTGTTTCTTGAAACATATATGCTCACTTTAAATTTGATGCAACATGTTTCATAAAAGCTAGGACATGAGAAATAAAAGACTGGAAAAGTGGCCTGGCCGATCATCTTACAACTAAGAAGGCTAATTGGCAACAGCTCAGAAACACGATTGGCTATAAAAAGAGCATCCCATAGAGGGATAAACACAGTACGTCTCTGCATCCACAAATGCATGCTAAAACTGGAACTCTAAACAAGATCCAGAAACACTCGTCTTCTCTGGACCTGAGCTCATTTAAGATGGACTGAGGTGAAGCGGAAAACTGCCCTGTGGTCTGATGAATCAAAATTTGAAATCATGAGACCATCCAGCATGTTATTTGTGCACCGATCAAAAGCCAGCATCCGTGATGGTTCGGGGGTGCATTAGTGCACATGGAATGGGTGACTTGCACAACTGTGAACATAATGCAGCACAATATATTTAGATTTTTGAGCAACATATGCTGCCATCCAGACAATGTCTTTTTCAGGGAAGACCTTGCTTATTTCAGCAAGACAATGCCAAACCACATTCTGCATGTATTATAACAGCATGAGTTTGTAGTAAAAGAGTCTGGGGGCTAAACTGGTCCAGAACTGTCACCCATTAATGACATTAGAAACAAAAAATCCTACAAAGTAGACCCCAAACTGTTCATCAGCTGAAATCCTGTATCAAGAAAGAATGGGTTAACTTTTCAAACTCCAAACTACAACAATGGGTCTCCTCTGTTCCCAAACGCTTTGTGGAGTATTGTTCCAAAAAGAAGTGATGCAATACCGTGGTAAACTGTCCCGCCTTTTTGAAATGTGTTGCTGGTATAAAATTCTAAATGGGAATGTTTTTTTTCAAAAACAATACCATTTAGCAGCTTCCACATTTGATATGTTGTCTTTGTACTACTTTCAATTAAATATATGGATAAATGATCATTGCATTCTGTTTGTATTTGCATTTTACGCAGCGTCCCAATGCTGGGTTATATAAGCAAAATATACCCTTTAAAAATAAGTTATCATGGGCACATGAAGACCTTGCCTTTGGCCTCTTCCTCAATTCTACAGGATAGAGTAGAGGAAATGCAAAGTTTGGCTGCTAGGAGAGAACTCTTCTTAGATTTGTTACTTAAAAATATTACACTGTGATCTGTTTCTGTTGAAATTAATAAGTGTGAAGTTATGGTGAAGAACTTAAAACGGATTGTGCTAACAGGATATGTGTGTTCAGTTATAGTGAAAAACTAGACCACACTCAGCACCAACAGGAAAGCTTTTCATGAAACCCACTAGATCTATGACTTCCTCCTCAGGGCATCCATTGAATCACATTGGAACATTGAGAGACGTTTTCCATTTGGTTCTATAACTCTTCTACCAGTGTGCAATAATTTAACTCAAGTGTGTGCAACTGTCTTCCAGTGCCATGATGGTTTCACTGTAGGTGATGGAGAATTTGGAGCAGTTTGTGAAAGTTAAGCATTAAAAATGCAAACAGTTGCGTAAGAAAGTATGAACATTAGGATGTTTTGGAGATATATATGTTTTGGTTTATAAAACTTCTTCAACCGGAAGTAAAATATTACACATTTTCATATTCTATTTGTTGTATTTTTTACTACTGTGCAAATGGCCTGTTGAAATAATCAAAGTAAAGCCATAATATAATGACTATTTATGTAACAGAAGAAAAGCAGAAACAAAAAGAGGTTTAAATCAAAAAAAGAAGTATGGAAAATCTTTGAAGAATCCTGGATGTATAAACCACAGTCTACCCAAAATACGGACTATATATTTAATAAAAATGTTTTTTTGTGGCAGGAAAGATTTGTAGAATTCCTTCAGATTTACCTATACCAATTTGAGTAATCTCCTGACCTCAGCCAGGAGGGCCATAGTTGCATGCTTTTACATGACTACTATATGTTTGTCTATTCACAGACACACCACAAAACTTTGTATTTCTAAAGGATAAACATAATGCCATTTTAAGGGTGTGGCACCTACACACCCTCTGCCGTATCGTAGTCAGGGCTAACGCCCTCCATGACAGCAACCCTACTTCGAAATCAGCTCAGTAGCTTTCCCTTAACTACTCCCAATCGGGCAAAATTTTGAAGTTAGATACGTGGGGCCCTGAGATGCAGCTCTGGGGAGAAGCAACAGAAGCAGAGAAAATGGGAAAGAGAGCGGTCCCATAGCAAGCTGTCCCTGATGCTGCACCGCCTCCAGCAATCTGAGAGCCGGAAAAGAAGTAAGTCAGTTTGGAGAGGATGGCTGTACTGTAGAGGCATCTTGGTGATGGGCCCCTGTACCTCCTGAAGCACCACTGGAGATTCCACCCAGATGACTCTGCCTCATCCACGACTCTGCCCCCCAATCACTACTGCTGTTTATCCTACTGCTGAACCCTTGCCCAGAAATTCCTGTCTACAATGGAAAGGAATTGAACTGTAAAATGAAATCTAATACACTTCTGTTCTTTTTTCCCTAGATATACGGAAATACTGGGCAGGTACTTTTCTCCTGGAAGCACCTTTCAAGACTCCCAGAAGAATGTTCTAGGAAGAGAAGGTATACTTTTTTTGTGCAACATAGGTCCTGTTCTGTCTGGCAAAAACCACTACTGCATTCCACAGGATTGACCCTATATCAAACGTCGAGCACAGTGGTGTTAGTGTTGTGTTTAGAGGATGCTTTGCTGAACAGACATGGAAGACCCACCATCATTAATAATCATAAATAAATGAACAATCTTTTTTGCTCGGTGTCAATCCATTCGTCGTGAGCTGAATCGGAAATGAACCCGGATCGTGCAGGAAAACCTAGCCACACAAGTCTATCTCAGAATTGCTGAACAGCCATATATTTTCTGTTTTGGAATGGCCTAGCCTATAACTAGATCTAAACGTAAATGAGCTATTGTAAAAGTATCTGAAATTAACAGTTTATTCTCAAAAACCTACAAATGTCCCTGAGTAAAAACACCTCTGTATTAAAGATTGGGTGTACATTCTTCAACAGTGAGTATAGGGACTGCTCAAAAATGACAGGAAGTGTTTGGTAGCAGTTATTACGAACAACGAGGTATAAAGTGTACTGGGGCAATAGGATTTTCACAGGGGGGGTATTTGGGTATTACAACATTTTTTGATTAAATTAATGAAAAGGGCTATATATGTGGAAGCAATGTGAATTCATATTCACACTCCACATTGCATTGTGGTAAAGTTAGTTTTATACTGGACACCCTGTGTTTTTATGGCTTCTCTACGTTATGCCTGCAAAAAAAACACATTATTGACAGCCTTCACATCTTATAATGACATGGATGGAGGAGAGGGAGGATTGCATTATTCCACTTGACAGCAACTGCGGACCAATTGAAAATCAACATTTTAGATCAGGCAGTAGGCTCAATCCACCAATGACGTCAATGGGATCCATTGAGCGCACTTTGAGAGGTTAATTGAACAAGGAACCAAGACAGCTAACATTTTATTCTCCATGCTGCTCCATGTTATCAGTGGTTTACATGAACAAGGCTTTACACGCCTGGTTGCCTTGCCATCAGCATTGTGTTCATGTGATGTCTGACTGTCGCACCAGCAGTCAACCGTCAGTTGCCTTGTTTGTTCTCCTATTTCCGTTCAACTAGATAGAATAAACCTGCCTGTCAGCCGTCCAAACATAAACCTTGACCATTCTAGAGTGTGGACGTTGCCATTGGAGACACCATTTCCATGGTGGATTGCAACGCCTGATGTTAATGGTTGTGTTTCAAGGCCTTTATGCTTAATTTAGTATGACAAAAGGCAAATGTTGAGAAATGTTTATTCCAGAAGATAATTTGAATGCATGAAGACATGTATGGGTGCTTGATCTGAATTATTTTACATACATCTCAGTTGAACATTCTGTTGTTGAACTATTACAACTTGATGCGAAAGTTTCCCATATTTCAATGAAGTACTGACATGATTTTTTGAAAGGGACTGAAAGGATTTATTATTTGTCTGCAAATATTTCACTGCCCAGGCAGGGGAGTTCAAGTCATTTTATAATTAACCGTCAGATCTGTTAGGGACATTTGTAATGAATGGGATCTGGAAGTATCAATCTTAGCACCATCATTGTCTTGTCAGCAATCTCCTACTAGGAGGTACTAGGAGGAGAATTGTTCTGGACAGATGCACTCTGTCATCTTTTCATCAGGGAGTAACTAATTAACCTGAAGACATTTTCACACCTGAAATTCTGCTGTCCTGTCCTAAAGCTCGAATGAGAAAGTACCAAGGAATGAGACACGTGTGGGAGAGCTTGTAGTCATGTGATCATCTGCAAATTTAAGGTAATGTCAGGTCAGCGACAGGTGACAGAAATCTATAAATGTCATTGTTGGGTTAGTATTATCCTCTCTATTAGACATGAGAAACTACACTAACATGGTATGAAATCTTCTCTCCAGCAGATGGGGATGTGTTACTGTGAAAACGTAGCCCATCTGTTTAGATGACTCTGCTAGGCCTACTCAGTGGTATTTCTCCATTCTAGAACACAGCTATTTAAAGGTATCTTCACTGTCACTTCAAGGCCAGACAACAATTAGACAGTCAGTCAGTTCCCTGAACACTTGTCGCATAACAGGACACCTTGGACTACGCGCGCAACCAAGAATCTATTCCCTTTATGTTTCTTAATACAGTGGATTTAGCAGGTGATGTACAATCTGAACAAACCAGACTTAGGGCTGGGACAGTCATGGCATTTTGGATGGTGGTTACTAGTCAGCCAAAATAACAGCTGTTACATTAATAGGAATTAACACTTTTTGCCCTCTCTTCGCCAATCTGCTGCTAGAATAAACCACAATGGATCAGTCATACAGATCCATTGTAATTCCCAATTCAGCTAGGAGAAATAAAGTTTAATCATGTATAATTCATGCTACAGTAGACATAGACTCTGCATGAATGCCGGGCCATTAGTCAGCTGTTCGTTACAGGCCCACGCGTTCTCACCCCAAACTTGAAATAGCCTTTTCTGGTGGGGACATCTGGTCTTCGGTTCCTTTTTATGGTTATACTGTAATAGTGCCAAACACACTACCTAATGTGTTTCTGTATTTCTATAGTATTATTATCATTTGTTTGTAATGCCAATTATTGGGGCAATACTTTGTGGGCACCAATGCATTTTGGGGGCAACTTTTACACCTGCTGATCCATTACACTTGTACAGTACTTCAAACTAATATAGAGTAACAGATTTCCATCAACCCATTTAATGCATAAGTATTGTGACAATAATGCCAAAGGTTTGGTTTACAGATGTTACTATGTTGTCTACAGATGGTACTATGTTACTACAGATGTCAGGTGTTACTATGGTATACTGAAGTATAATTGCAAGCATTTCATAAGTGTCAAAGGCTATTACTGACAATTACATTAAGTACATGCAAAGAGTCAATATTTGTCAGAATTTGTGGGTTTTTGTTTGTCCACCTGCCTCCTAAGGATTGACCACAAGTTCTTGATGGGATTAAGGTTTGGGGAGTTTCCTGGCCATGGACCCAAAATGTAGATGTTTTGTTCCATGAGCCACTTAGTTATCACCTTTGTCTTATGGCAAGGTGCTCCATCATGCTGGGAAAGGCATTGTTCTTCACCAAACTGTTCTTGGATGGTTGGGAGAAGTTGCTCTCTGAGGATGTTTAGGTACCATTCTTTATTCATGATTCTGTTCGTGAGCCCACTCCCTTGGCTGAGAAGCAACCCCACACATGAATTGTCTCGGGATGATTTATTGGTGGCATGACACAGGACTGATGGTACGCTTACCTTTTCTTTTCTGGATAATCGTTTTTCGGGATGCCCCAAACAATCAAGAAATGACATTACCCCAGGCCTCAGCAGTCCAATCACTGTACCTTTTGCAGAATATCAGTTTGTCCCAGATGTTTTTTCTGGAGAGAAGTGGCTTCTTTGCTGCCCATCTTGACACCAGGCCATCCTATGAATTTATTTGCCACACTGTGCGTGCAGATGCACTCACACCTGCCTGCTGCCATTCCTGAGCAAGCTCTGCACCAGTGGTGTCTCTATCCCGCAGCTGAATCAACTTTAGGTGACGTCCAGGCGCTTGCTGGACTTTCTTTTGGGTGCCCTGAAGCCTTCTTCACAACAATTGAGCTTCTCTTCTTGAAGTTCTTGATGATCCAAGTGGTAGATTTAGGTGCAATCTTTCTAGCAGCAAAATCCTTGCCTTTAAAGCCCTTTCCGTGCAAAGCAATGATGACTGCTCGTGTTTCCTTGCAGGTAACTATGGTTAACAGAGGAAGAACAATGATTTTAATCCCCACCCTCCATTTAAAGCTTCCAGTCTGTTATTCTACTTCAATCAGCGTGACAGAATGATCTCCAGCCTGTGTTAACGAGAGAATTGCTGATTTGATGACATGTCAGCTGGTCCTTTTGTGGCAGGGCTGGAAATGTTCTTTCATGCCAAAGAAAATGCATTTTCATGGCAAAATACACTTTTCATGACATTTGGGTGTATATGCAGATTGCCATCATATAAACTGAGGCAGCAGACCATATAAAAAGTCATTTTTGTGTCATTTTCAAACCTTTTGGCCACGACTGTAGATACTGTACTGACTCAGGCAGAAAGTTGCTTCAACCAATCCGTTGTTATACAACAGTCATACTTTTGTTGTGGTCAAACAGTCATGCTTTGGTACTTTGCTATCCAATTTGAACTAAAATTGGATTTAGTCTTGTGTGCTTTTACAGTAGTTGGTTATCTTATTTTGTAGCTGGCTTAAGCTAGACTAGATATCATAGACGAGTGTTGAGTGTTGGTTTTAATTTGGAGCCACGCCTTGCAGTATTTTCATTAGCAAAACAATGAATCAGTTGACAAATACTCTGTAAGGTCATGACCATAGAATGATAAGGTCACTCCCACTAAGGTCAACTTTGGATGTCTGTTTTGACAGGCTCACAATAGCCTGGGGACGAGGTAAGCTTAGGTAAAGTCAATGCAGACAGACAAATTATAATTGGATAAGGATTCCCTATTGTGACAAATACTCTTCGTGACAGCTCATCTGCCAGTAGTTCAACAGTTTCATGTCCCATGAAAATGACATTTAATTGATCGGTGTCTTTGACGGGGCGCACAATATTATTGTTTAATATCATCCAAATAAAATTACTTTTTGGTTTAGTCAGAGGATCTTTTTGCCTTTGTGACACCACCTTTGTGTCTGATGGCCCGTTTGCCAACAGACAGAAAACTTTTTAACACAGTAATCTTTAACCTCCCAAACCCCCGTCCCTGACCTATGACCTGCAGCATGTAGGATTTCACAAGCTTTGTAAAGTACCACACAAAAGATGTATTGGAAGTAATGTTCAGCTGTTTCATTCAGAACAGCCTTTCCTAGCACTGAAAACAATTTCCATTGTCAAAGAGCCAATTGAAGGAGCTTGTCAGGGATGAGAATGAACGTAGTTTACGTAGTTGGCTTGCACTGGAATTGCTCTTGGTTTTAAATGTGGATGTATTCTTTGAATCATGGTAGATTATGCGTTCCCATCTGTATGTTTAGTACATACATTATCAGTAAAATAGCTAGACGACTTAACCAGGTATTGTATCAGACACCTAGCAGCTTTTCCAACCATTCACAGACGGTCTCCAGTGTGTCATTACCGTAGGTGGCTTACTCATAAGATTTTATTAGTGCAAAGAATCAGAAATCTGCCGGGATTCCATTTTAAACCATACCTCGAGGGAGAAACAAGGAGACATTAGATGTGGCTTGAATCCTTGTCCCTGACCCAATACTTGTTGCCGGCATTCACATTTCACCTCTGTTGCCCTGCTCCCCGCAACTCCCGCAATGCCATGCTTGAACCCCTCAAATAAAACGGACGAAGGGGGCCCGTCCTATTAAAACCGTCGCGCCTGAGACATTTTAATAACCATTTAAATATCCCCATTAGCTCGGTCATGCCCCGTAGAGACGCGGAGGGCACCGTCGAGGGTGTTCGCCCGTTGTCGACTGTGCCCTTTCACCAGCTCTGTGTCTTTATGTATGTCCGTGGATGTCCACCATGTAGTCAGGCGCTGGTGAGTTTCATGTTGTCGAACTGCCTTCGCCAGTAACAGCTAGATGGCACTTATTGTAGATCTTTGACGGGAGGAGGTTGAGACCCCAGCAGTTTATTAGAGGCATCAAAAGTGATGCGTTCTGGGTAATATGGTTGCCCTGGGGGGGTCAGAGGAAATGGAGCCACTCTCCTGCGTCATCAAGTTCGCATGCTGTTAGATGGAAGAGTAAGATTGTCTATTTGTAGAACATTGTTTGAATTTGAAACTGGAAATGCACAGGGCATAATTCTTTTCAGATATTCTCTGAGAAAGGTTAATAGTGGGTCATGGATTCTCAGTATTTATCGTTCACTCTCACTGACACAAAAACAAAAGCCTACTAAAAGTGGCACTAGGAAACCGTGGACCTTGGGGTTATATTGTCATGTCTTCTAAACATTGGTCCTGAATGAAAATCCACAGAGGTGAATATAAATATACGATTGGTAACAAAACATGACCAAATAAGAGTGTCAAAACATTTTTACAGCTCATCCACTTTTTCACAAAATATGATAAAGTGATTTTTAAATTACTCTGTTAATTAATGGTGTACACAGTACTAACAGATGCAGAGAAAAATGCTTTCATACATCATTTAATTAATCAGAATTGTATCTCTGGATTGCTACGTGCTAAGCTGCATGCCTTCCTCTTGCTTTAACTGCTGATTATGTTCATTTGCTCATTGCTCATGGCAGATAACAGTTACTCTGTCGCCTCATATTCATCAATGACACCTCATGCCTAAATTATCCCTATTTTAGTAACTTTTATATGTACACTACCGTTCAAAATGTTGGGGGTCGCTTAGAAATGACCTTGTTTTCCATGAAGGAAATATTGCAAAATTTGTCAAAAATATTGTATGAATAGGAAATGTAGTCATTGACAAGAAATTAGTATTTTCAATCAAAATAATAGTGTCCTTCTAACTTTGCTTCAGTCAAAGAATACTATATTTGCAGAAATTGCAGTCTTGCAGACCCTTTTAGTTGTCAATTTGTTGAGGTAATCTAAAGGGTTTTCATCCTATGATTCCTGAAAAACCTCCCAAAAATTGGATTGGTTAGATGGGCACTTCGTACGTACGATACGGCTCCGACAACAGGTCAACAAAGCTGAAATCCAGTGAATGTGCTGGCCACTCCATTATAGGCAGAATACCAACTACCTGCTTCTTTTCTAAATAGTTATTACATAGTTTGAACCTCGTTGTCCTGTTGTAGGAGAACATTGGCTCCAATCCAAACCACAGGATATGGCATGGCATTGCAAAATGGAGTGATAGCCTTCCTTCTTTAAGATCCCTTTTACCCTGTACAATCTCCCACCTCACCACCACCAAGGCATCCCCAGACCATCACATTGACTCCACCATGCTTGGCGGTGTTAGGCACTCCTTCAGCATCTTCATTTGGTCTGCACCTGACAAATGCTCTTCTTTTTGATCCAAACACCTCAAACTTTGATTTGTCTGTCCGTAACAGTTCTTTTCAATCGTCCTCTGTCCAGTGTCTGTGTTCTTTGGCCAATCCTAATCTTTTCTTTTTATTGGCCAGTCTGAGCCTGAGCCTTTTCCTTGCAACACTGCCTAGTAGGCCAGCATCCTGATGTTTTGCAGGTACTATTTAATGAAGCTGCCAGTTGAGGACCTGTTAGGCCACTTTTTTTTCAACTAGACACTCCAATGTTTGTCCTCTTAACCAGTATTGCACCGGGGTGTCCCACACCTCTTTATATTCTGCTTAGAGACAGTTTACACTGTTCTGTGAAAGGAGTTCAGCTCAAGAACTTCAGTTCATTTCTCACAAGAAAAAGCCTTAATTTCTCGGAATAGAATAGACTGATGAGTTTCAAGAAAAACAAATGGTGGCCATTTTGAGCCCCATCACAAATGCTGATGCTCCAGATACTCAACTAGTCTAAATAAGGTATTTTGTATTGCTCCTTCAATCAACACAATAGTTTCCAGCTGTGCTATCATAATTGCAAGAGGGTTTTTTAATAAAGAATTAGCCTTTCAAAATAAAACTAAGACTTGCAAACAGAACATGCCATTGGAACACATAAGTAATGGTTGCTAGAAATGGGCCCTTGTAAGCATATGTACATTTTCCACAGACAATTATCTGTTTCAAGCTAAAATAACAATTTACAACATTTAGGATGTCTACAGGACACTGTATTTCTGATGAATTTGATGTCATTTCAATGGGCAAAATTCAGCTTTTCTAGATGTCTAACAGCACAATTATTAAAATTATTATTTGGAGGAGTCATTCTAAAGCACCGGCTAGTGGGAAGGATCTCAGATGGAGGGCATAGACCAGCGTGACGGAAGGTTAGGATTCAGTATGGCCAATGTTTTCTGTTTGGTTAGCTTGTGAAACAGGTTGCTCAGCTGTGCCTGCGGCGACCAGTTCATTTGCTGTCTGTGTTTTTCTATTTAGACCTGTTTCTGCTCCTTGCTCTCATATCGAGGTTACTGACTGTCATCTGGAGTGTGGGGATTGCTCTCCACAAGACTGCTGTAGGCCTACGCCTGCTAGGAAAAAAACGGAATTGTATAAGGACGAGGATACAGCTTCATAAGATAACATGCTTTTAACACTGTCAAACCTTACCACGCAGACCTAAAAGCACGTACTCCTCATTACTTCATAATCACCATATTATAATTACCCGGTCCTTCTGGTAAACTCTAACATAAATACTGTCTATATGGTATATCTGAGGCTGTAGATTAGAGCGGATGAGGTACACCCCGTGGACGGAGTCTACCTCTGGGATTAGATCCGTAATGCTAGCAGTAGCAGCTCAGTGCCGACAACCTGACTGCCACACGTCTGTCCCGAACCAAAGTGTTTTCACTCCTTATCCAATGGATCAGAAGATCCCTGTTCCCTGGGAGGGAAGTGGATCAGTCAGCCAGGGAGGATTACAAGAGAGAGAAGGGCACTATGACAGAATTATTACAGGGGGGCGGGGGGGGGGGAACTCTGGAAAAGTCCCCAACTTCGGCGTGAACATTTGTGCGCAATGCTAAACCGTCTGATGTTGTTGTTCAATTACAATTTGTATGTCGCCCACTGCTACTGTACCCACCTAATGCTAATATTTAATGTATGTCACCTTTAGCAGATACTTCCACGTGTATATGATCCCTCAATCAGAACGCTGCTGGGACTAAGTCACAACAATGCTGTGTCCGAAAAATGATGTAATGTATGGACCTATTTGTGCCCTGTGTCTTCAAAACCACTTGCGTTCAAACTTGGAATATTATGGCTAACTGAAGCGTGGTAGTGATGCTGTTAAGACATTATGCGCAAATAAACAACATTTTTACATCCAACCCGAAATGGGTGTTAACATAATAATGAACAAAATTATGATGTTGTTCATTACAAAAATCTCAGACTACTTCTATAATATCCACATATGAAAGCAATTACTGGTTGGAAGTCCACAGGAGGATGAAGATCAACAAATACATGCGTCTTTATTAGTTTTTTGTAACGGCTGCAGCTGGATTGGGAATTGCTGAAGTGAGAAGGTGGTTGTCGAAAGGATATTTGTGGCACGCAAATGCATTTTTTGATTTACATTTAATAATGTAACAGACACTATTATCCAGAGTGACATAGTCAGTAAATATTTAACAACATTAAGTGGATCCCTGGCGTTGAAACTTCCACTATTGTTGTTTATTGATATAGTGCAAGTGAGCAAGAGCATTTTAATATTAAGATGTACATCAAAAATGCAAACCATCTGTTACTGCATCGCTATAAACTGGCTACAGTTTATTCAAAGAGATATTTTTATATAATCTAGGGTACAGTACCTGATTGTCATCTTGTCTCTGCAGTGATCCCAGGAGAGTTGAAGATTGGGACCTATGGCCTCCATAGCATCCCAGGTCATAATGACGGAGATTCACCACTGTATCTTAATAAAAAAGAGGACTGCATTGTTTTGGTAAACAAATTGATTGATAAACACATTTTGTGGTCCCCAATGAGGACAGTTGTTTTTATAATCTATGTATTATTTCATTACATTTTGGCACATTTTATTGAGTGGAGTATATACAATGTTGGATGCTTAAAGTTGGCAAAGTGCCCAAGAGAATCTTCTCATCCATTCCTTTTTCACCAATGACTATCTCATCTCTGTGTTCTGAGTTTGTTGAGAACACAATCGTAATATATTGTTCTCACGTGGAGGGAATGGGGAGCCATGAGGTCATGTCTTAAGGCTGGCAATTATCATAATAAACAGCTGACAATCCAGTCCTTCGATGTGAGATGGGCCGAGAGCCACTCATTCCAATACCCAAGGTCATTTCTCCACAGTGTATTCATCTATTTTGTGAGGGGATAATGGTAAACGAAAACAAATGAGAAAGAAGCGATATTGAGTGCGAGAGAGAGGACAAGAGAAAGGGAGATGACGTAGGTGTTTGATGAAAATCACCTGTAGCGCTGGCGAGCTGTGAGCTGTACTGACTGAATGTATGATTCAACCCTACTCGAGTGTGTCACCTACCGGTGAACCTTTGTTAAAGACTGCAAAAGAATGATAGCGAGTTAGCGCATTAGACTTACACAGACCAGGAAACACTTACAGAGCCAGTGGCGGCCAGATACACAATATTCCACAGTTACAGCTCCTAATGATTTCTGCTAACATCGCATTTATCAAACCCTTCCATCACATCCACCCTTACCGTAGCTTTCCCTCTTACATCAGAAGAGAGAAGCCGACTTTACATTTGTCAACATACAGTCCGCGGGTGCTCATCAACAATCTGTTTTTCCTTGAGCGACAGGAGAATCTTCTCTTGATATTTTTTCCGGAGTCCATGTACATGCCAAGGATATCAAGCAGTTCTGTCCACAGTGGGGAACCTCTCCGGCAGCCTGCTTGCAGGGATACTGGGGTTCCTAATAGCAAACTGGCCGGGGATAAGAGACTATCTTAAGCCTCCGTCTATAAGAGGAAAAGAAGGCCTGGATGCGGGGGGATTCTGGGGAATGGAAGGGGAGGCGTAGCCCAGCCTCAAGTTTTTGTCGCGTCTTTGATGCCGTTGGCTACAGCACGTGAAAGATCTGGCCGCTACCGAGGTAATTATGTCATTAGCTACTCCGATGTTGATCTCGACGGCGGAGAGGGTTTCGTGGGGGAAACGGCACCTCACGCCGCGCTGGCCGGCTGGCACGCCGAAAGATTTAGAGCCGAGGAGGGAAATGAGTTAGTGTCTAGCAGTGCCACTGCCCTGAGACAGGCCAATCCCTCAAACGCAGGCCCACGGCGCCCCCTGTGGGAGCACGAGGGAGAGATTCTACTGACAAGCGTGACACAGCGGCACACCGGTCTGCTGCTGCTTTGTTTGCATGTGGAGTACAGAGATTACAGTTACCACGCAGACAGAGCCCCTCCAGCCACCTCTCAATGGCGCACATTTGCATATTTCTTTGTCATTCTTCATTTCGGTCGTCCCAAAAACTTGATTCATTTCTGATCTGCACGTTTCCCCCCCCCCCCAGCCAATCCCAGCATGCTTTACACCGCTATGCGCTTAGCTTAGCCACCTGGGATGTCAGCATGCTCTGCTAATTTATTTTAATGCTAGTTTTTCTTTTGCCAGTAACGCTTTAAACTTCTTCCATCTTACCTTTAATCTCTGGTGCTTGCGCTGCCTATTTCTGATGGTTTTGTTTCTTTTCCAGCGTGTCCTCAGGGTTTGATTATACCGGCTTCAGGGACAGACTGACTGATGGACTGAACGACTGACTGAATGATTGACTGACCATCTGACTGATTGATTGAATGACTGACTTGTGACTGACACTTCCTTTCTTCATTCCTTCATCATGCCAGAAAGTGAAAAAAGGGCTTCACTCAGTCCATTGTTTCCCTTAATAAGATTTTCATCAAGGGGTATTTTTGACTGCCAATTGATTGAGCGGCTGCTTTAAACACATCTAATAGGTTTAAGTGTCGACCTTTCGAACCAGTTAAAAATTGGACAACAGGATAATCAATAACCAACCTGTGTCAGGAGGACTTTTGACTGGAGATAATGCCACACTTACAGACAAGGCACAATACATTGTAATTGTTCTGGAGCTATGATGCGAGGCTCCATGCGTAAAAGCAACAGCACACATGCATGTTCATCTCCCAGGCGATCATTTTGGTTCACCTGTTTCCCTCATATACGATGGACGTTTGGACATGTTCGTGTCTGAGTGCACATGTGCAGGTGTGTGAGCGTGCGTGTGTGTACTAGAGTGTGCCCAGGAGTCGGTTAAGGGATTCTGCAGTCTATTCAGTGGCCATGTTGCTGATGATTACAGGAGTTGTCCAGGGACGTTGTTGTGAGAGCTTCCATGTGTGCAGGAGCGATAGAGTCCGTCGTGACATCATCCTATTAGGAAAGGATCCAGACCGGTGTAGCTGACAACTCCAGGGGATGTGCTCGCATGCTTGCACGCACGCACAACCCGACACAAACACACCCATATTCTAATCTTCGTAGGTACCACAACGTCTTTTTAACCATAATTTTCAGCCCCTTAATATACCAAATCTAAACCCAATTCAAATCCAATTCAAACCAACACATGCAATTTTTACCTTACATGAAATTTCCCCACAAGGTCAAATGTTCCTTCTTTTACAATCTTTCCGGCATGTTATGTCCCTACAAGGAGAGTAAACCTATATACTGACACCAACACACACACACGGTGGAGAAAAAAGGGACATTTTGGGAAAACACAGGAACTTCACGTTTGTTCCAGTCATCCATTGAGATCTCATTTCCTTTCTCCCTGAAGACATGAATTCCACATGTCAGTCAAATCACGGCAGGAACACTGCTCCTCTTACTAATGAGCTGCTGGGCAACACCAAAGCACTGATTAGCCATCCCCAGCACGGGCACTCAGACGTGTGTAGGTGTGCGTGTGTAATGTTATGTGTAATGTTATGTGTGATACATGTGTGTGTATATATCTGCATGTGTCACACCCAGGTCCTGACTGAGAAACAGAATAGCTATCTACTGTATTTCTAAAACAAATATCATATGGATATATTTGAGAAATACATTGTATAAAAAAACACCCAATCCAATCCTCTCATCCATGCATTGACGTGCTTTCAAAACACACTCACATATGTTATTGGGCTTTTGGAACGGCCCAAAGCCTACGTCAATCTCTTCAGGGGAGCGACGTCAATAGTACTTTGTTTTACCTTTGGAAGCAGATATTTAACCTGCCAGCTCTCTCTCTCTCTCTCTGATGTCCACTTTCTTTCTGCTTACCTCTCTACCAGTCCTCAACACCTCCATATCTATCCGTCTCTCTCCACACCTATTCTTTCTCTCTGTAATTCCACACTGCATTGAGGTCATGAAGAAACTCAGCATGTCACCAAAGAGCTCCGTTCAGTTGTCTCTTTAATCTTCTTAGTAGCTGATTTATATGGGTCCTCGCTTGTGACCCCAGCGTGGGAGGATTTGCAGATGTCATTTGTTGACTTTTAAATCTACTGCAATCTTACGGCATATAGACATGATGCTTAAATTACATTTCCAGCTCGAATGAGGTTTTGTGTCCTGTTGTGATGTTTATAAAAGCAGAATCAGAATCACCTTTTTTCCCGAAATACGTTTACACATCTGAAATTAGTTTGGTGTTAAGATCCAGCTAGTGGTTAATAGGGACAAACGACCCAGAAATAACTCTAAGCCGACATGTGTATGTCGTGTATGTACAACTGTGAGTTCCTAGCATATAGGGAAAAATGAATGGTAAATATAGATGGTTAACAGGAGATGTCTCAAATAATCCTTTTTGTTTTTTTTGTGGGCCAGAATGACTGTCTGGGGTCAACTAGTTTATGGCTCAGCTGGTTTCATCTTGGACTTACTCAGCCCTGGGGACCCAAGAGACTTTCTGGCCAATCGATATTAATCATTAATTAGCTACCAGAGATAAAAGAGAACCTTCACTGCAGCAACGTTATATTATGGCAAAGCAATATTGAGCATGTCGTATAATACGTCTTTCACGGCATACAGAACAATTATTGTTAATTTTTCCTTTCAAGCTGTATCAACTGACCATTGTAAGGCTCATGGAAATGTCTGCCTGTCCCTCTGCTCCCCGCTCTCTCTAGCTTTCTCAACACTAAGTTAGAGCTTACCCCCAAGAGCAAAATGTGAAACCACAGAGTGCTTGATCTTATATGCTCCCTTTCAAGTCAGGACTTTCTGAGCTTGGAGACACATCAGCAGCATGACAAGTCAGACAGACACAGTTTGTGTGCCAGCTCAGTGCAACAGGCACACGGAATTTAAATGGAGAGAAAGAGGAGGGCAGAGAAAGATGGGACAGAGCGGAAACAAAGAGAGGGAGATAGAGAGAGAGAGGAGAAAGAGAGAGAAGAGATAGAGACAGAGAGAAGAGACGAGGAGAGACAGCAGACTGACAGAGAGTGAGGAGACACGGAGAGAGAGTGAGAAGAGACATAGAGGCGACAGAGATGAGACAGAGTGAAAGTGAGGAGACCGAGAGAAAGTGAGGAGACAGAGAGAAAGTGAGGAGACGAAGAGAATGCGAGGAGTCAGAGAGAAAGTGAGGAGACGAAGCGAAAGTGAGAAGACCGAGAGAACGTGAGGAGTCAGAGACAGTGAGGAGACAGAGAGAAAGTGAGGAGACCAAGCGAAAGTGAGGAGACCGAGAGAAATTGAGGAGAAAAACGAGAAAGTAAGGAGACAAAAAGAAAGTCAGGAGACCAAGAGAAAGTGAGGAAACAGAGAGAGGAGACATCAAGAAGAGAGAGAGAGGTAGTTACAGAGATGCAGTTCCTACTACACTGCCAACATTACACAAAGAATTTGACATCATTCACCATGCTGTCCGATAAGGAAAAGAATGCCAGTGATCTTGGGAGAGGGACACACAGCCCCTCTAACTGGGCTGTAGTTTGAAGAGTGCCACAAAATAAGGAACAACCTGTGAGCGGTCTTGGACTATTACCTTTTATTTCTTTATTATCTGAGTTTTTTTGCTATCATTGCTACTGTTAACTTTGGAGAGAGAGAGTGTTTTAGAGAAGATAGATATACAGATAGAGAGGAGACATAGAGAGAAAACCAAGTGAGAGAAGAGGGAGAGGAGACAGAGGGACACAGAGAGTGGAGACTGAAAGAGAGGAGATCAAGAATGAGGAGACAGAGAAAGAGACAGATAGAGAGATATAGAGATGAGAGAGACAGAGAGAGATGGAGAACGAGGAGACAGAGAGAAGGGATGTAAGAAAAGGAAAGTTTGGAGATAATGCACTGGAAGTATGGGGAAGGGGGGATAATGTATGGTAAGCATGGGGAAAGGGGAAGAGCTGCCGCCCCCAGGCCGCAAGAGGCAACACAAGCGGAGGGAGGGCGGTTCGTCCGGGGGAGGCAGCGGCGGCGGCTCGTCCGGGGAAGGCGGCGGCTTGTCCAGGGAAGGCGGCGGCTTGTCCGGAGGAGGCAGCGGCGGTGGCTCGTCCGGGGGAGGCAGCGGCGGCGGCAGGCAGCGGGACACTGGCCCTCGGGGCAGGGCGCGGGAGACTGGCCCTCGGGGGAAGGCCGCGGGAGACTGGCCCTCGGGGCAGGGTGCGGGAGATTGGCCTGTGGGGCTGGAGCCGGGACGAAGGCGCGTCGTGGGGCTGGAGCCAGGACAAAGGCGCGGAGCTGGAACGAATACGCGTCTCGGGACGTGGACCGATTGCTGGGACGTGGGCCGATTGTGGAGCAGGTGCCGGGACAAGGGTCGGACGTGGAGCAGGTGCCAAGATGTGGACCGGACGTGGAGCAGGTGCCAAGACGTGGACCGGTCGTGAAGCAGGTGCTGGGACGAGGGTCGGACGTGGAGCAGGGGCCGAGATGTGGACCGGTCGTGAAGCAGGTGCTGGGACGAGGGTCGGACGTGGAGCAGTTGCCGAGACGTGGACCGGTCGTGGAGCAAATGCTGGGACGAACGTCGGACGTGGAGCAGGTGCCGGGACGTGGACCGAACGTGGAGCAGGTGCTGGGACGTGGACCGAACGTGGAGCAGGTGCTGGGACGAGAGTTGGACGTGGAGCAGGTGCCAAGACGTGGACCGGTCGTGAAGCAGGTGCTGGGACGAGGGTCGGACGTGGAGCAGGTGCCGAGACGTGGACCGGTCGTGAAGCAGGTGCTGGGACAAGGGTTGGACGTGGAGCAGGTGCAGAGACGTGGACCGGTCGTGGAGAAGGTGCAGAGAGGGCTAAAGCCTGTAGATGTGGTGTAGATGTGGGCTGTAGATGTGGTGTTGGTGGGGATGGACACTAGGTTAAACAGCAGGGCATTCTGAAGAGGGCTGTAGATGTGGTGTTGGTAGAGGTGGACACTAGGTAAAACAACAGGAGATTCTGCTGAGCTTATTGCCATCATTACAAAAAATACCTCCTTCTTAATGAACTTGCTTGGTAAAAACATTTCAAAATATGCAGGGCTAGGAGTCGGGTACTGTATTATTTTATTCTCCCACCCTCCTCTCTGTGTTCTCCCTTCTCCTCTTTGTATTCAACCCCCTCCTCTCTGTATTCTCCACTTGTTCCTCCCTGTATTCTCCTCTCAACTCCCTGTATTCTCATCCTCACTGTATTCTCTACTCTCCTCCGACCTACCTGTATTTTCTCCTCAATTCTCTGTATTCTCCTTTCACATCCATGTATTCTACTCTCAACTCCCTGTATTCTTCTCCTTCTCCTCCCTGTATTTTCACCACTCACTCTTTTCTCCTCTCTCTTACCAGTATTCTCCTTTCACCTCCCTTTATTGTCCTCTCACCTTGCTGAATTCTCTCGTATTCAGGAGCCTTTTTTATGCCCGCTATGTTAGGTTACCGTAACAGCTTCCAAAAGCATTGTGAAATTTAGATGTAGATAAGTATGGCCTATTTGAAATTAAAACACCTGGTGTAATAATGCATTAAAGATGAGAATGATAAGGACGAGCCGTCCAACGAATGACGTCTTCAGTTCTCATACTTCAAGAGAGACTTAGTAATTACCTCTTTGATTTGAAGCTAGTAATCAACCCCTAATTACTTTCTCTCTGCCAAACAAACACATATTATTCCCAGACTTCTACAACTATACCACTTTGTGTATATGAACAAGATAGAAAGGGATGATTTATAAAAATGTACCCACTGTTGATGGTAATGTAGCTCCATTGCATTAGCAGTGTTTTTGTGCTTGTTTCCTCTTAATGCAGCCCTTTGACATTTTTACTGTCATTGTTTGAATTTTGGAAAATTCGGCAACATTGTGTAATTCTTAGCACAGCACCCCCTACTGGATATGTATGTGTGTAAACCTGTAGTTTTATGTCAGAATTTTGACGTTGTTGCTCTAAAGAAGAATACACAGGGTTTTTATTAGTAGGCCTATCAATATAACAACTGACCTGACCCAAACCAATAAAGTGAGTTTAATAAGTAGCTAAGTAATAGATTTAACTTACACTTGAGCCTTCTGAGTGTTGGCCTGCCCAGCATCTTAAATAAGGAGCGGCATATTAGATAAGAAATGCAATGTTTGGCCTCATTAAGCTACTCTCTATTCCCCCTACTCAGCTCCACTTCGGGAGACATCAGCCATTAAACACAGATCATTTCAGGCAACCAAATAACTGTCAGTCATCACACTAAAGGATTTGTATTGGTGTGATGGAAAGCTAATGAATAAACTCATACAATTCTCATTTAAGCACAGCTCGGAAAAACGACTCTCAATGCACACTGAGAGGAACAAATTACATCTGAGAGGAGGATAATTGCTGACTTGTATTGGCTCTTATTAACAATAGTGTCTTTTGCTTTTTGACGTCAATGCCGTAGCTACGGAAATTAACTTGGTGGTGTGTGTTTGCGTACATGACGGCAAGCACACACCACAACCCAATGAGTGCTTTGAAAATGTAAATGGAGTTTCTCCAAAAAAGTGAGTATTTATTGACCTGCTGTTCATCTCGTGGCCAAAAAAGGTTGAGTACTCTTAAAGACCTCACCCAGCAAGCCAGAAGAACACTCTCCACCCCTCAGAGTCCAACTACTCTCTGGGTTCCTTCATAGGTTCAGACCCTACAAGGGAGTTTTTTCTAGCCACTCGTGCATCAATTTCATGTTGTTGCTTGCTCTTTGGGGTTTTAGGCTGGGTATCTGTATAAGCACTTAGTGACAACTGCTGTTATAAAAAAGGCTTTATAAAATACATTTGATGTCAGACAAGGGATTTGTCTTTGTTTGAGACAGTCGATATGGACTGGGGAGGGCTGGTACAACTTGAAGGACCAGAGAAAACCAAATCCCGCTCCCTTCCAACGTTATGAATATCTTCACAGAACCCTCCCCTTTTACAAGCCTTGCTTTTGCACATCGTACCTCTCATAAAATGTACAACAGTAACAGTAACTGTAGATAAAACCTCAGTTGTTTCTAAACGTGGATGTCAACTTTACCACTTTAAATGTAACTGCATTCTTATCTGGCGCAGTAGATGCCACCATGTTAAGGGCACAGTCATTGCCACTGAACTAAGTGCGCAGTTGATGCCCCAGGACTATGGGCACAGTCAATGTCACAGGGTTAAGGGCACAGTTGCTACCTCAGGGTTGTTCCGTGTCATCGCACCAGAACCTGTAACCGATGTATATACGCATACACTCGAAGACTTCTAGCACTTCAAAAGTATGGTGTGTGTTCCATTTAGTCTTTGGCTCAATGTGCCACAACCTGAATACGAAATAAAACCACAGCTTTCAAGGCCAAAAGTACTTGAGTTAGTCAAAGAGAAGGGATGTAAATTACTCATTTTATTTTGGTGTCATAGGGTAGTCTAGGATGGACAATTTTAATGTCCATAAATTAGACTTATTGAGAATATTTGTTTTTCCTCTGCCTAACGCAATTTGTTTTCCACATATCCAATTCCCATAATGACAAAGCAAAAAACATGAGATTTGTGTAAATTGATTGAAAAAAAACTGCAATATCTCATGTCCATAAGTTGTCTAACCCTTTATTCAGTACTTTCTAGAAGCGCCTTGACAGCTGTGGCAGCGACTCATAACTTTTAATATTTTTAGGTCTGCCTCTACTTGCTTTACACACCTGGATTTGAGTAGTTTCTCCCATTCTGTCTTGTAGATCCTTTAAATCTTTTTTGGATTGAATAGCATCAATGAACTGAGCAAATGCGCAATCTTCAGGTCTCCCGTCAGATGTTCAATGAGGTTCACTACTCAAGGACATTAATTGGATTTTCCTGAAGCCTCTCCAGTTGTTGTTTTGGCTGTGTGCTTATGGTTGTTGATGTGCTTTCACCTCAGTCTTAGGTCCCTGTGCTCTTTGGATACATTTTTTTTCAAGGGCCTCTCTATATTTCGCTTTGCTCATCCTCATCCTCAAGTCTTCCAGTCCCTACCCCCGAGAAACCCAGCAGGGATGATATTAACCAAGCATTTTTTTCCCCCAACTAAGCACTTAGCATTTATGCTTAAACGTTTGAATTTGGTCTCATCAGACCAGTTAAATATTTTTCCAGAATCCATTCAGTGTAGTTTGGCTAACTAATGATGGTGGGTCAAATGCCGTATACTCAGGAGTGGCTTCTGTCTAGACGTTACAATAAAGACTTAGTTAATGTAGTGCTGCAGGGATGGTTCTCCTTCTGTCTGGTTCTCTCATCTCTGCAGAGAAACTCTGAAAATCAGACAGTGGTTACCTCCCTGACCAAGACCATTCTTGTAAGTTACCTCATTCAACCAAACGTCTAGCTCTAGGAAGCGTCTTGGAGGTTCCACAATTCTTTCATTGCATAATGATAGTGCTCACTGTGCTCCTGGGAACTTTCAATAATTCAGCAACTTTTTAAAAACCTTTTCCAGCATATGCCTTGACACAAATCTCAGAGGTCTATGAAGAGTTCCTTTAACTTCACAGCTCAGTTTTTGGTCTGACAGGTAATGTGAAGCTTGACACCTTATAAAGGCAAGTTTGTGTGTTTCTAAATGATCCAATATTAGTCATTGGATTCTTTAGTCCAATCAATTGAACCTGCCAAATGTGGACAACAAGGATGTCTCTGTACATTGCTGCATTCATCTTTCATAGTCTCTCAGTTCCTGCTGCTGAAAAAACATCCCCACAGCATGATGCTGCCACCACCATTGTTCATTCTAGGGATGGCAATGAGCTGTGCCTGGTTTCCCTGTTCCCTTGCCATTCAGGCCAAAGAGGTCGGTCTTTGTTTCATCAGACCAGAGAATTTTGTTTCTCATCATCTGAGAGTCCTTTAGGGGCCTTTTGGCAATTTCCAGATGGGCTGTCATGTGCCTTTTATTCTGGAGTGCTGCAGAGTTGGTTCTCTTTCCGGAATGTTCTCCTCTCTTCACAGAGCAACGCTGGAGCTCAGTCAAAAGTGAAAATCAGGTTCTTGGTTTTCCTCTTGACTCAGGCCCTTCTCCCCCGATTTCCCAGTTTGGACGGACGGCCTACTCTAGGAAGAGTCCTGGTGGTTCCAAACTTCTTCCATTTACGGATGATGGAGGTTGTCAGACAATTCCTTGGACTTCATGGCTTGGTTTGGGCTCTGACATGCACTGTCAATAGGACCTTATATAGCCAGATGTGCGCCTTTCCAAATCATGTCCAATAAACTGAATCTCCCACAGATGGACTCTAATGAAGTTGCAGAAACATCTCAAGGATGCTTACTGGAAACAGGATGCACCTGAGCAAAATGTTTTGTGTCATGGCAAAGGCTGTAAATACTTATGTACATGTGATTTTAATAGATTTGCAAAAATAAACAAAACAATTATCATCATGGGGTATTGTGTGCAGAACTCAGAGGAAAAATGTAATCCATTTTGGTATATGGCTGTAAATAACAAAATGTAGGAAAGTGAAGTGAATACTTTCTGAATGTACTGTATATTTGTATAGATGTTTACGTTTTTTATTTGGAACGCATTTGTTAAAACTTTTTTATTCTGGGATATTGTGCGTAGATTGACTGCATTCCATCTGCATATGGAC
>JACXGK010000590.1:71369-101145 GCA_016801125.1 Novumbra hubbsi
TAGTTTCAAACAAAAAGGTGATTTAATCCAGGACAAACGGTGCAAACTACATGAAACTGTAAACGTCAAAATGAAAGGCTTGAAACAAACATATAAACGAAATACAAATAACATGTAGCGCATTCGCTTGAAAATGAACTAAATGAAAGGACAAACCGTGAGCTGTTGCATGTGAACAAACAAACAAACAATAAACCACCCCGGGTGTGGCTAGAAATGAACCTAAGTAGGCTCCCCAATCAGAGTCAACTGAATGCAGCTGCTCTGACTGGGGAGCCCACAATGGCATGAAGAGGGCTAGAGGCCTCACAAAAAGTCTTGCCCTGAAATGGCCAGGGGCTCGCAGCCAGGGCATGACAACTGCATAAATCAGTTGGTCAAAATGCTTTCTGACAACACTGTATATGTATTCTATTTCATTCACAATTAATATAAATGTTTTCTTTAAGAGTCATTTTTACAGATAAACATTTGTTTTGTTTAAAATTGGAAAACTTTCAACATTAATACATTTAGCTATTCCTGCTAATAGGATATTTCAATTTTTCACTTTAGAATTGCGGATGACTGGAAGTGGCAAATAATTAATCATCAGGAATATATAGAGACATTTCAAATAGTTATATATTTGAAACAGTAAAAGTGATTTGATAAAAACAAATGATTGTATTTTTGCTTCCAAAATACAGGAGGGTGTATCTGGGAATGCTTTGGTTTTAACTTCTAGTGAGTATGGAAGTCCATAAGGGACTATATTTAAATGATAATGCAGCTTTACAAATAAGTTATCATTTTCAACTGAAGACCCGCCATGATGAGAGGTCAGACAGATAACATTTTCATGATCAGATTTTGTCCCTAACACAGTGTGGTGACTTGAAAATGGAAATGAATATTGACCGGGGGCGCTGTTTAGCTTATTGCATTTGAATATTTTCCACTGGACAGCACATTCAAGTCTTTAAAAATGAGATGGCAAATTCCATTTTCATTTTTAAATAGTTGATCCAAGCAAACTGATCCAAGCAAACATCATGAATTTGACATACTCGCATCATGATGTTGATAAACTCCATGATGCAAGTATATCAACTTCATGATACGAGTATGTCAAATTCATGATGTTACAACATCATGAATTTGACATACTTGCATCGTAAATTTGACCTCATGAATTAGACATACTCGCATCATGAATTTGACAAACTTGCATGGTGAAGTTGACATATTCGAGTCATGAATATGTAACACTCTTTGAAAGGGCAACGACCAACAGTGACAAAAGGGATCCACTTCAACGCACTAATTACTGTTCTCTATATGATCTAATCTTTAGGATTGAATTTTTGTCACTGATATAATTTAATAAACATTTCTTAATTTATAAGGCAGTAGGGTTTTTGCCACTAAGCGTCATGCTCCAGCTCGACTCTATACGGCATGCAATTATAGAGAGTCAATGAAATTGATCACGAACCTCCATTGATCCATCTCACCTGGCATTTAATCACCCACACATTCACTCGTGTACAAGCAGACACACATAGATGTACAGAACCTGGGGTGTATTTTGGGGATTTAATCGCATAGGCAAATAAAACACATAACGCAGTGATCATTAGAATGCACATGGCTTGCCAGGCATAGGCTCAATCCAAATGAGTCTTGTTGCACACATTCACGCACTCACACACATAAACACACCCACACATGCACGCGCTCACACACATACACACACACACAGCATTCAAAGAAAAGGAAGAAAATACTAATTAGCAATTGCCCTGTTGTCAGATACAGCAAGGATTACATGGAGCCAAATCACACTGCACTTCAATAGACCAGCAATCTGAAGGCCATGGCTCCCGAATAGCAGTCCATGTATGTAGCCACGGCTTCTGAATATCAGCACTGCGCTGTCGACATTGACAGCGGAAACTGCTCAGGTGTGAATAAAAGGTTTGGCATTTCAGTACCTTGTCAGAAATTGCCCACTGCTTGTACTGGTCAACATTTTCAAAAAATTTGATGTAGCAACACAGTTAACTACCTCATTGTAAGAAATGGGTTAGTGGTGAACAAATTTGCCCAACAATTACAAGAGAGTTTTTTTTGGACACTGTTTATGTCATGGATTTCTCGATATGTTCCCCGCTTATTTTCAAACTTGGAATTGCATTGCTAACTGTAGTATGACTGTGATTCTACTTACGGACTAACCAGCTCTGGAAAAAATTAAGAGACCACTGTGAATTGAACCCTTCTGTTCTTTTCTTTTTAGCTTTTTTTAGAAAGGAAAGAAGAAGGTTCAGTGGTCTTTTATCTTTTTCCGAAGCTGAATACTGTAAACAGCATATTTTATATACAGACCAAAACATTTGAGGTTTTCACAAATTATTTGTTGTTCACAGGTCCCAAACCACAACTTAATAAAGGGTGGATATGTAAAAGGCTGTTGAACTTAAATGTCACAAATGGGACATTTAAAGCCATTATTCTAGTGGAGTCCCAGAGAAAGTTGCAAGTTGTTGTGTTTATGGTTCATAGATTTTTGTGGCACATTTAGGGGACTTTCATGATGTATATCTTTTAGGGCATAATGTAATGTGGGTCAAATGTATGTGCCCCTGTGAATGCCTTTCTAGAACTAATTTCTTTATGTTCATTGGCAAAAAAAAATTATCAGAAGGGAACATAAACAAACCTGCAATCTAGATTTAATAGCAAAGGTGCGAATGTCTGCAGCAATAGACACATTCTGCTACATGAAATGGGAATACGAGTTGTCAGCACAGTACAGAGCAATGAGTTTCAACAGCCTTCAGCCTGAGGCCAGTTCAGTACTGCTGCATCTGTCTGATACTGAGAAGACTTGTCAGCAATGTAGGAAGAGATATTTCATCACAGGCGACAGAAGCCCCCATAACCACACAGGGACCTGCCACAATTGCATCAGCTGCAGTCACTGGGTCAATTTGTTAGTCCTTCTGAGTTCCATCTAGGTTCTACTTCAATCAGGGGACAATCTTCAGACTCTGACACAAGGCACTACTGTCAACTTTTTTTCAGTGTGCAAGACCAGCGGTTGCAAATACAGAGGGAAGGAAGCTCTGCTTCCTACCGGTAACATTCCCAATATTTATCATGGTCAGGTAGAAGTTTCAAGTGATTCATAAAATAACACATTTTTAAGTTGTCATTTAGCGCTGTAACCCAATAGTTGTTGTGTAATTTCAAATCTAAAGTGCTGGAAAACTGGGAAAAAAAGCTTTACGGTCTAATTCTTCTTATTTTCCAAATCAAATAAATATGTACCTCATGATTTATGTATATGTAAATTAGATGATGCACAAATTGATCATAGGCTTTGAAAATGGTCTAACTCTATAGCAGGACTATGCAACTCTTTTATTGGATGGTCAAAAAAACCATTGTTTTTTTTATTCTCTCCTTCAAATCAGAGAATAATTGGGACCCAAAACACCAATTGAATGCAACTTACTTGCAGGTAGAAACAGAAAACCAGAAGTTTGCCTTGCAGGAGGGGAGTTGAATAGCCCTGTTTTCATAAGATTGGTTAATAAAGCTCTTGTGCACGAACTAAGGCCCTGCATATTTCTGTATTGACAAACAATACTGTCAGGTTTCTAGACTGGCCTACACTGGAGATCATTTCAATCTCAACTGACCTTTCCTATGAACACTGTTTCATTCTGTAAACTAGGTAGGAGGATGTGTCAGCATCAGGTAATTGTCCCTGATCCCATCCCAGGGATGGAGGCGAGATATAGTGCTGGAACGTAAGTGGCGCACCATCCCAAATTGGAGGTAATTCGATTAGCCTATAGAAAGACAGTATTCTGCAGCTCCATTGACCTACTTCCCCCACCTGAAAACCCCCAAAATATTTTCGTACAATTGCAAAGCTACCCAAACAGCAACATTACCCAAGTGAAGTTTGCATGAATTCCTCCCTAAAAATGCAACTGAACTCCATTGTCCATGCACATCACAGAACGGCCAGAGCCTTGGATCAATGGTGAAACGTTTATCTTTTCATGCCGTATTCCTCAACAAAATCAGTAATGGTAATGGACCCTTAACCCAGAATCATCTCAAACAAAACTGAGGTGGACTTTATTATAACTCTGAGACAAGATATTTTTTATAAAACCCATTTCTCTGATGTCCATTTGGATCTTTTTCTTCTGGAAGTGTACATTGAGGTTGTGAGATGGACCCTGTTAGTTTCCCGTCCACCACCAAATGATAAGCCAATCAAGTCAGGGGAGATTTCTTTCATCACTGCATGTTCTCACATGTTCTCCAAACAATCTCCTTCTCCTAGCAATCTGCAATTACAAAGTACAAAGTAAACGCAACCTTTTATGCCAGAGCACATGGGAGGGGGGTCAAAGGTAATAACCAATCGGTACACACGGTCTCTTCCACCACAAACTACAGATGGCCTGCTCCTGGCCATAAAACCGGTGACAGTGAACAGACACCCCCTTAGGAGGCATGGACAGGGGGTGTGGGGCCCATCTGTAACAGTCACCACATCCTGTCCATTGTCCTTTGTTCTGAGTTAATCAGCACTATCATACACTGTGTCAAACATAAACCATCTACTTTTCATGAATTCCAGCAACCCAGACAGGGTTCACAGGTAATACACAAGGCCAACAACACACCTGACACAGTTACAATAGCAGCTGGCCTACTTGTCCCTGTCTCCATGCTGTGATACGCTAATAGGGTGTTTCCCAAATCAATCTCCCGTGTACTGAACACCGAGGAGTGGCCCGCTGAGCTCGGGCCTATATACACTCAGCCCAGCTCATTTTGTACCCCCTCCCATGCATGGTATGTCTCACAAGTTGTTCTGCTGAGATGGGCATAACAGGATGTCTGGGCATAACAGGATGTCTGGGCATAACAAGATGTCTGGGCATAACAGGATGTCTGGGCATAACAAGATGTCTGGGAATAACAAGATGCCTGGTCATAACAAGATGTCTGGTCATAACAAGAGGTCTGGTCATAACAAGAGGCCTGGGCATAACAAGATGTCTGGGCATAACAAGATGTCTGGTCATAACAAGATGTCTGGTCATAACAAGAGGTCTGGGCATAACAAGAGGTCTGGTCATAACAAGATGTCTGGGCATAACAAGATGCGTCTGCATCCCATGAGAAGTTAGCCACAGCTGTACCTCAATGCTATTGACACATCCCATCCAGCGAGGAGAGCAGAAACACACACATTACCTTAATTACTCAACAATCTTTCTATTAGTAGGATTTCATGTTCATAAAATGTTTCTTCTGAGCATTTTCACAACATTCTTCCCTTTTAAGTATAAGTCATGAAAAATGTAGACAGCACAACCAAGGAAAATATTTTAACATGCTACAATTGTAAATAACAGGTGTTGTTTTATTGATCGTCTAACCCTCAGAGTAATACCCTTCACATTCAACAAAACAGGGAAGGGAAACACTCAGCAGGATGAAGTATGTTGTTCGTATTAGCATCACCATAGATGTTCTTCAAGTATCTGTCCCTTAAAAGTTTCCCCCTGTGTCCATTTATGGACAAACAACTAAATTGATTGGATGTAAAACACAATTTTTTCTTTAATAATGCATAAAACTTTCATCCCATATCATAAAGACTTGGATGTGACAATATGATAATGAATTTAATGCTTTATTCGCACAAATCAATGATTTCACTGAATAGAAATATGTTTATTTGTTTTCTTGCAATATTTTGCCTCTGATTCTTGGACTCTTGGATAATTGCATAGCATTTATGAGCATGCATTGGTTGACTCACCACACCTAGGCCCAGGCCCCTTCTGGGTTGGATGAATACCATCAGGACAACTCCAGGCAGAGTGAGGTTTTTCCTTTAGGGAACAAATAAAATGCTAGATTGTTTTTGCATTGCGATCAAACTAATCTGGGTTGCATCTGTTGCTGGCAATTCTGCAACACAAGCATAGAAAAAAGTTAGACATTGATTCAGACTCATAAAGTCTGTCCTCCTGGGCTGGGGACTTGATATGGTTGGTAGTGGATAGCATTTGTCACTTTTTGTTTGCTTTACGTTTTTCAGGTCAGCAGGACTTGGTGACCAGAGGGCCTTACTCAATTATTTGATTATACTTCAATTTTCTATTTAACATAGTAATGAACAAAACTAAATGTACCTTCTGAAGCACGATTACTTACATTCACTTAGGAGGTTAGCGTATCTGCCGATTTCATGGTCGACCATCACTGAGAATGGATACTTGTGCTCCTGTGGTAGAAAGTACACGGTTGACCACAAGCTTCCCTCAAGATAAACACCTGCCTGCCTATCTTGGAAAAGTACTAGTCCTTTGGCAGCATGTCTTGTGTGGGGATATCAAACGCTGGGAAGGCCATATCCAACAGCTGTCAAATCGCATTTCCAAAGTCCCTAGCTTTTCATTAGGCGGTCATACTATTTGGTACTGCTCCAGTCCTTCAGGCTAAAGAATCCCAAGTGTAACTCCATAGAAGCTTTAAGAGAAGCGCCGCTTCAGGGGCAATACACCTCATATTTCAACCAGAATTAGGCATATTTAACCCCAATGCATTTTGACGTTATTCCGCTATAATGAAAACCGCTTTACAAATGCAATCAATTATAATTATTATTCCTCCAAGAGTTGAAGTGGTGCGACATCAGTATTTGCCTCAGCACCTGTAACCATATATACCCAGGCTCACTTTATGAACACTCTGTCGTCAACCCTAAATGCTTTTACATAAATGCACAGTAAATAATCAGTAATGTTAGTCTCGGCCATAAATGTTTGCTGACAAAAAGCAAAAGAGTTTGGCTCCATGTCTGTCTGTACAGCAACAAGCAAAAAGGTCTCCTTACCTGGTCCCTGTGTAATCCTGTCTCACTTACACCTGCCCTATTCCCCACAGTTCCCCACTAAATACAGCTGAACGAATCAGTGCCAGGCTAGACTGTTTAGAAACTCAATCAAAATGCCCCTTATTGGATGAAGCACCTGTGCAATTGTTGTAGTATGCGGTGTCGCCAAACTCAGCTGTGGAAGACTGTAACTCAGAGTTGATATAGGCTACAAAAACGAGTGCTCAATGTTTGAGGACTGCCTGTTCAAGACAGATGTCACAGTAGTGCCATATTCTCGCCATTTTTATATAACAAGCTTCACTGCTCTGGGGGATATTTATTGCCTTGGAAATGTTCTACAACACAGCTAATTCAGGTGTGTTAGATTCCCGTCCACATCCAAATGATGAACCATTTAAGTCAGGGGAGATCCCATTCTTTAATAGCATAAGTCCATCAATGTTATCCTTTCATAGTTCAACACATGTTCTCCAAACAATCTCTAAACAATTTTCAATGATTTCAAAGTTAACACAGCCTTTTATGCCCGAGCATATAGGAGGCGGTCAACGGTCCAATCCACCAATAAGAAAAGGTCTATCCCATAAAACACAGCCAAATGGCATGCTTACACAGCAGATGTGGAGCCCATCTGTCATAGACATCACATCCTGGCTATTGTCCTTTGCTCTTTGATCCACTGACTGAATGGTTGATCCACTGACTGAATGGTTGATCAGGAGGTATGGGGATTGTGTTGGTCATCACTTGGTGAGTGCTCTGTGTTGTGTTGCATAACAAAAATACATTGTTTCTCACACGTGTCATAGAAAAGGGGTTGAATACTCATGCAATCAATTGTTTTATTTATTCATGTTTTCTATTTGTAATTAATTCTGAACAATTTAAATTCTATATTATAATAGATTATATTTATCACTTTGACATTATAACATGTTTAATGTTGATCAGTGGCAAAAAGTCCTAATTAAACATATTTTGATTTCATGTTGTAACAGAATAGATGTGGAGAGGTCCAAGACGTGAATACTTTTGAGAGTCACTACAGCAGCAGTGCTTTGCTGCTTTAACAGGGTTTCCCTTGTGGCTTTGTGAATGTTCTAATTGTCTCTTCTCCTTATGTAGTCTGGCTTGGTCATTTCTGGCTAGCTAAGTAGCATTTAAATCTATGGCTGGAAGCCAGGAAGCCTCTCCATCCACCCAACCTGGGTCTGCTATAGTAATGGTGGTTTCAGACTCTTGTGAATGTGGTGCAATAGACAGTATTAGTCTAAGTTCTGACTTGAAATATTAGGCAATACTAATTTTCCACTGTGGTAGTGCTTTAGTAAGAGTTGCTTAGCTGTTGCTAGCCTGACTCGGCTGTTACGGTTGCTAGCCGTGCCATGTGAACAGTGGATTTATGCCAATATAGTCTGTTTTATAGCCAATATAGTCTTTGCCAATCTTTTTATTCATAGCAGACCATGCCAAACGAGAAAATGTTTCATGTAATTCAATTACAAATCACAAATGAGAATGTAAGTAGTGAAAGGTGAAAACACGCTTTTGATAATCACGCAGACAGTGTTAATATATAACAAAGAAATGCAGTGTCTAGTTTCTACTCTTTTGATACAAATAAATGTGAAGATCATTATAGGCTAATTGCTTCGCATTTGTGATAAAAATTTGGTTTGGAATCTATGATTCTAGACAAAGCTGTTTTCTGGCTTTTAATAGGGGGAAACTAATTTGGTCAGTCCAGGCGAGAGCCTCCACTTTATGGTCAATGACCATGTGAACTACAATAAGAAAACATTTGGTGTTTTTCTTTTTTTAATTACCAGGCGGCTCACCAGTCAGCCAGCCATTTAGCCGAACCAGTCAGCCAGCCAGCTAGCCAGCACCTCGTCGTCACATACGTAAATTGACCCAGTTCGCTTGTCGGTTGCATGAAGATTTAGTGTGGTCAATTAACACAAGAGCACCTTCAGATAAGCGAGATAATGAATAAATTCATCAAAACCTGTCCCCCTTAATAAAAAAGGTGTTTTGGGCCTTTCCGCTCCACTGGTCACATGGCAGGCTGCTGTCTGCATTCACGCACGCACACGCGCACATATATACCCATGTACACACCCGTAGACACACATATGCACACACAAATAACCAGGGGATGACCTTGTCCTTTCTTAATACCAAGTTAATGTGTTGAGGGATGTGAGGACAGAAAAGACACACAGGTAAACACACATTAGTTTTGTTCTCCTTGTGGGGACCCGATGCTCTCCATATCCTCTTACCTGAAACCTAATTCTAATTTTAACCTGAATAACCTAACCTTTATGTTTACATTTAGCTAGTTTAACAAGTTTACATACACTAAATTGACTGTGCCGTTAAACCAATTTCCAGAAAATAAGGTACCACATTCATTTCCCAAACAATACGCCCTAAACATTTCCGACTACGGTTTGCAATTGCAAGTGGGGATAAACATTTTAGAGAAATGTCCTCTGGTCTGATGAAACAAAAATGGTACTGTTTGGCCATAGTAACCATTGATATGCTTGGAGGAAATTGGGGGAGGCTTGCAATCCGTAGAACACCATCCCAACTGTGAAGCACGGTAATGGCAGCATCATGTTGTGGGGGTGTATTGCTGCAGGAGGGACGAGTGCACTTCACAAAACAGATGGCATCATGTGGAAGGAAACATATGTGGATATGTTGAAGCAACATCTCAAAACAGTCAGTTTTTATATAATCAGTCAGGAAGTTATAGCTTGGTTGCGAATGGGTCTTCAAAATGACCCCAAGCATACCACCAAAGTTCTGTCAAAATGGCTTAAGAACAACAAAGTCAAGGTATTGGAGTGGCACAAAACCCTCACAAATACTTCAATCCTATAGAACATTTTGGGGCATGGAGGCCTAACAAAGGGACTCAATTACATCAGTTCTGTCCAGAAAAATAGAGCAAAGTTCACCCAACTTATTGTGGGAAGCTTGTGAAAGTATCCCCGAAACGTTTGACCCAAATTAAACAATTTAAAGGCAATGCTACCAAATACTTGAGTGTATGTACATTTATGGTCCCCTGGGAATGTGTAAGAACTTTTAGATAAACACATCTCTCTGCTGCAGCTCTGACATTTGACATTCTTAAATAATGTGGAGCGCCTAACTGACCAAAGACAGGTACATTTTACTTGGATTTAATGTCAGAAATTGTGAACAATTGAGTTTAAATGTATATGGTTGTATAGGTGTATGTAAACTTCAGACTTGAACTGTAAATCTCAAAGGAAATAACGTTTCTCCTGGCAGGGGACTGACAAAAAAACATTGTAGGGACCAATTGATTCCTTTGGACAAACTTCAGACTGGTGTGAGTGAAGCTGGGAGTAGTGTCTAAAAATAAGAGATTAGGCGAATGAATAAGAGAATCAAAACCCCATCCAACCCCTCCCAAACCCAAATATATTAGATAGAGGGCTTTCTCTGTGTACCCTCTTCAAATGAACATAAAAAAACCTGGATTAACTGACACACCACAAAAATATTCCACAAAAAAGTACAAGCTTTAACTCCCAACCTGTTAAAATTGCCCATTTAAGACTTGCTCAAGACCTCAGCTCTGATTCCACTCTAAGAGGAGTGGTTATTTTCTCAAGGTCCACCGCGCTTCCTCATCCTCTGTCCGGACAATTTCACTATCCCTGTCACACCATCTCACATCCCAGTCTCTCCCCCAGACTGGAGATGTAGACGCAGAGGCTTCACTAATGCCTGACAACCATAATGGCCCTGCTGATCTGCTTTCACCTCACACCCCTTGTCCTGCTGGACAGACAGAAAGCCTGAGAAGTTGTAGCCCTGACATGCCCTTCCACTCTATTGGAGCCACTGGCTAGGTATTGTCGTTGGACACAAGTGTTCTACCCTCAAACCTGTTTATTTCGTTTACTTTCACACTCTGTTTTTCCTTCGTTCTGTTGCTCAACTGTGTTTTTTCAGTCCTTGTCAGTTGCTCTGACCTCTCTCCATCTCTGTTTCGTTTCAGAGTTAAGGCTGTCAACGTTTCCTTTCATTTATTCAGCTAGCTTTGATCTGTGCAGTGTCACATTGCTCTACACACAACACAAAACACACACACAAAGACACGCCTACAAACACACACACAAAACACACACACAAAGACACGCCTACAAACACACAAACCTACAAACAGGGCCCTAGCAGCAGCTCATGGTGCCTCATTTAGTTCCCGGCAGCCAGACCTGCTAGCATCATGGGCAGGCATGCAGAATACTGGGAACATTACTACTGAAAATGACTGTAGCTAAAGACATTCAGGTGGGGTAAATACCGGAATCAGCATGTGTTGCTTAATCATTTAGGTCCTCCAGTCCTCCAGTCAGGTCTTATAGGTTTGAGAGAATTTGAACTGACAATGACGACGGCACATTGTCATTTAATGCCACCGCAGAAATGGTAGTCTGGTTAGATGCGATGTTATGGGTCCATGCCCTGCTTGGGATTAGAACAAAATAAATTAACAATAATATATATATAATTTATTTTCATAAAACACACAGACACTAAATCCACACAGATTAAATCCACACAGATTAAAAAGTACAACTACATAAATATAGAACATTTACATTTGTTTTTATTACAGCATCAAAAGGGGAGCATTTGCAATAAAAGAAAATAATCAATAAAGGTACGCCATTTACTCAGAGCCAAATCTGGAACTGTTTACAATTAAAAAAATCAAAAATAAGTCACAAAGCCATTGGGATACAAAAGGGGGGGAAACAGACTTCCTATTCAAGAAGGATCCTTCGTCAATCCAGCAGCATTGATAACGCAACGAGGAAACATTGGGGGCAACTAGGAAAGGCCTCCCGGAACCCCAAAAACACCAATCCAGGGGCCAGGCTGTGGGTTAACATCCAGCACTTCAGGTAGAATTTGGGAAATGTATACCCAATAGCTCTTAATGGCAAAGCACAGAGCTAACACATGACCAAGGACATATGGGGAGACATGACAGCTATCACATTCACTGCATACATTTGGGTAGATTTCAGCTAGCCTACAATTGGAAAAATGAACTCTATACACCTCCTTAAATTGTATGAGGCCAAGATGAGCGCAAAATGTAGTGGAGCGTACCCTGTCAATTGTCTAATCCCACCACTCCTGTGTAAATGCAATGCCCATCTCCATCTCCCTGGCACATTTAACGTTATTAGTGCTTATCCAATGACAGAATAACCAAATAGTTTTAAGAGGTTTATCTGTTCTGTCGAGGTAGTAAAGAATACTCCTGGGCTGAAGACAGAAAACTATGAGGAGACAGAAAGCTTGACTTGCAGCTTGACTTGCAGGTAATGGAAAAGGGGGTAGAAAGAATTTAAAGACCAGAGTGGGAAAACCAGAAAATGCTCCAGTGTCATACAGGTCTTAGATAGTTGTAATAGCCTTCCTTGCCCAGAGAAAGAAAGCAGTGTCTATTAGGATGGGGGGAAGACATGGTTCAAATTAATGGGGCCCATTTTGATGCAGAGAGACATTTGAAATTACACCAAAACAGATACCAGATCTTAAGAGAAGAAATGACCACAGGATTGCCAGTTTAGCAAGAGGAAATACATCTTATATCCTGTGGAGGTGCTAAAGTCCCCCAGAATACAGAGGATGGAAGGTACGCAGGTTGCTACTGACATAGAGTAACAAATCGTAAGAATATAGTCTGTGTTCAACCCCCTCCTGTGATGGAAGGAGGCAGATGCATGAGGCAGATGCATGAAGAGCTATCAAAAAGGGGCTCAATAGCGATGGCAAATAACTAAGGTGAGAGAGGGCAACCCTGTCTGGTCCCAAGTTCAAGGTCAGAATAATCAGAACAGATTTTATTAGTACAGCCTGGGGAGACTTATACAAGAGACATATATCATTGCTACAAACACAGGCCTGGGGAGATGTATAAAAGAGACAGACCCATAAGTTGTCCCCAAATCCAAACTTCTTAAGAACAGCAAAACAGTTATTCCTATTCAATGTTGTTAAATTCATTCTCTTACCATTTCAGGAAATTTTGAGAATGGTTTGGAGAAAATAATATAGAACAACGTCCTGATGTTAAAAAAGGAGTGTCAACTGTGATGGCAATTCCATCAAATTGAACCCTTTTTTTATTTTATTACCTGCAAGGAGAGACAAAACATTGTTACAAGGACACCATGAAACATCTCTGGAGAAGTTGGAAATACATTTAATACTTATACAGAAATGGATGGTGACAAGACTGGATGGTGCAGTAACAACTTAGGTCGTGTTTGAAGGTGTCCATACAACATACCTGAGCCTGGGCAACAGCTCAATTACCATCCAGAGGTGCCAAAGCTGACCTCTCTCTCTCTCTGACCGCACTCTCTCTCTCTCTGACCGCACTCTCTCTGCGCCATGACAATCAGATTCAGCTGTTGTGGGTGAAACGCAAGTCGCATTGCATTGGTTTCTCAAACTACATGACACTGAAATGAAAAGGTTAGACAAACTAATCAGTGTTTGGTATGGAGTGAAAGTAATTGCAAAGCAAAAATCTAACATACATGAACTAATACACAGGATCCTCTCAGCTTGCGTCTACTCTCTCCACATGCAAAACAGATTATGTTAAACATTTCTATTAAGTTTTTGAATTGTATATCTATGTACAAAGTAGTCTGTTGATGAAACAGGCATAAACTCCCAAAGGTAACAGCTCATAGCTTTTGACCTTTTGCCCAGGGTATTATAGGGTAATTGAATAGCAATTGTTTGCAATGGGGTGTGGTTGGGAGGTGGGTCGGCCAGTCTGTGGCATTGAAATGGACGTCTAGGTCTCTATCTTGCAACCGCAACAGAAAGACTGTAGCTGAATGACTGCAACTGTACTGAAATAGAAGGACCTAACCAACCAGACGTCTGGGACCATATACTCATAACTTCTTCTAGGCTAAAATCTGTATTTCACCTGCATTCTATTCTGACAGCAAGTGAACAAGGTCAATTGTTGTAAATGAAAAACAGACATAATGCCAGAAGATGACTTTTTAAACATCTTTGACATGGCTCACTCAAGTTAGCCATATGTCAGGAAAGCTATGCAACACAGCTGGGGGATGACAAAATGCATGTATTTTTAAACACAACTGGGAAGTTGATAGGACTTGGCACATTTTATCAAAGCCATTTGACTATGTGAAATCTTTTAGAGCTTTGAAGTTGCATTTAGTGGACATTACAAAATCCAAGAGATCCCAGAAGAAAGGGACTTGTTTATGGCATGTCCAAAATGAGCTCTTGGACTATTCTAACCACAATACAGAATATACTACGCTTTTAATAATAACAAACTTCAATAACATTTAATCTAATAATAGTTTTGAGAAATATTTGTAGCATCTTTTGGTGCATTACATTAAATCTTACCATATGTGTCGCACTGGATTTATGATTAAATTTACATTTAGTCATTCAGCAGATGCTCATATACAGAGAGACCAACAGTAAACACATGCATTTTGAAAGAGCTATTCAACTACCACACAGATTATTAATAAATACATTCTGATCAATGAATTTGAATTAATGAATATCGACAAAGGTCAGTTCTTGAATGAAGACCATGCAAATAATTTTAGCTACATTTCAGCTGCATGTCACTTAACCTCCTACATTCAGTGGTTAGTATATAAAATAGCTAGCAATAAATGTTTTCTCTTTCCAATTCAGTTATTTCCAATTTGGGAAAAAGGGTCCTACTTAATCGCAATGGATTGAGAAAAGTTTATGTTGAGATATGTGTCTTCTGAAGCACATAAAATTTTGTTTTGATTCATATCAGGCTGCTCTCGATCCATGAAAGGAATTTCTTGTGTGCCGGATGGAACACATTCTTTGGCCTATAATTTTGATTGAGTTTACAGGTGCCCAAGTCACCAAAAAGAGACAAAAACTGTGTCTAAAAAACAAGAAAGACATTTTAAGTCAAAGTTAGTGAACACGTTTGAGTGAGGGTGATTTGAACTTGTCAATCAGACATAATTTCATGTTATGTAGCTTTATGGTTATCTTCTGTACTTTGAGTAGCAAAATGGGAATGTATGACTGAGACATACAGACTAACATAATAAAATATTGAACATGAAATTGAACTAAGATGAAGTACTTAGCTTTGAGCTGTTGATTTTCCAACCTAGAAAAATAGGATACTCACCAAATGTGTTATCAATATAGAGGAGTCAAAGGAGAATTAATAACAAAGAACAGGTTGGAAAGGGATTTCAGGGACACACATAAGTATTAAATAGAATAATCTAAAAATAAAAGTACAATATTCATAGGAAAACAACTATTTCATGGAGATTTATAGTAAACTAAACTAAAATGCCATGAAGCTAGGCTTTTAATATTTTATGCCTTATATATCTTGTTGATGTTGTAACACTTTATGAGTAACACTTTGGGACAGAATGCAATGATATGGAAATCATTTTAACGCTATAACCAATAGAAAATAGTACAAAGACAACATACTATATCAAATGTTAAAACTGATAAATTCTTGAAAAATATATGCCCATTTTGAAGTTCACAAAAACTGGGACAGGGGAAACAAATTATTTGAAAATGTATATAATGCTGAAAATAATCCTGGTGGAACATTCAACAATTTATTAGGTTCATTGGCAACAGATTATTAACACCTCTATGTGAAAGACTGCGCAGGCAAATAGTACAACCATTTTAGAATGTTAGTCAATGTAAAAATGCATATAGTTTGGGGATCTCATCATCTACTGCCCATAATATCATTAAAAGATTAGAGAATCCGGAGAACTCTTGGTACGCAAGGGACACAACCGAAAATCATTTTGGACAGTCGTGATCTTCGGGCCCTCAGGCGGAAATCACTTCATGTGCTCAGGAACAATTCTGAAAACCTTTGTCTGTGAGGATGTCACTGCATCTACAAGATGAATAGACTATCATGCAAAAAAGAAACCATATATATATGTTACGGACTTGGCTGGCTGGTGACTGGCAGGTGGACCCAAATGCACAACGCAGTGCGTAAACGGGGGACGGGGAGACAGGCAACAAAGCAAACCAAGGAGAAAAAACAAGAATGCAGGTGGGGTGAAAAAAACACACTGGGGAACAGGAACAGGGGAGGGCAAAAAAAACAAGCAGGGACTGACGAAACAGAACGGCAACAGCAGAAGAGCTTTCCAGAAAAGTCCGATGCAATTGGAGGCCTGGGGCGGCTTGGAACGGGTAGAGGTCACAACAGGGTGGCTTGGGGGTGCCGCAGAGGTCCTGCTTGGTGCGCATGTGGCGCACGCGGAGACAAAGGAACGGGTGTCTTGGGTCATGGTAGGCCACCAGAAGGGATGAAGGTTGGAAGGCCAGTGTGCGAGACATTCACGGGTGGCTGGTAAAACAGGTGTAGTAGACCCATTGAAGCAATTCTGGCTGCTGCTGTTGCGCTCCGGTGATGAGGGGCTCTATCTCCCTCGTGGCGCCTGCCAGGAGTCATGTGGGAGGCAGGATGAGTTCCGGTGATGCGTCCCTCTCCACCGGAGCGTGCATGCGTAAGAGCACGTTGGGCTTGGTGTTACGGGACCCTGGCCGGTAGGTGGAAATGGAAATAAAACCTGCCGAAAAACCGGGCCCACAGCACATGATAGGATTTAAAGAGCATAGCTGTCTGTTTTTGTGGTCTGTCCAGACCACCAATGGCTGGTCAGCCGCCTCCAGCCAATGGCGCCAGTTTCACTGCGAACATCTCCTTGTTACTCACTTTGTAATTATTCTCTGTGGAGGTTAAATTCTGTGAGACGTATGCACGAGGTGTCGTTTCTGGTTCTGGGGGGTCGGATGTGACATGACGGCTCCCACCGCTGTGTCGGAGGCCTCCACATCAACCATGAATGGGAGGGAGTGGTGCGGCCGGGTGAGGATAGGTGCAGACACAAAATGTCTCCTGAAAGTATACTCTGTCTCCGGGGAACCACTCCATCTCCGGGGGTCCACTCCGTCTCCGGGGAACCACTCCGTCTCCGGGGGTCCACTCCGTCTCCGGGGAACCACTCCATCTCCGGGGGTCCACTCCGTCTCCGGGGAACCACTCCGTCTCCGGGGGTCCACTCCGTCTCCGGGGAACCACTCCATCTCCGGGGGTCCACTCCGTCTCCGGGGGTCCACTCCGTCTCCGGGGAACCACTCCATCTCCGGGGGTCCACTCCGTCTCCGGGGGTCCACTCCGTCTCCGGGGGTCCACTTCGTCTCCGGGGGTCCACTCTGTCTCTGGGGGTCCACTCCGTCTCCGGGGGGTCCACTCCGTCTCTAGGGCCGTGGAGGTGAGGGTCGGGAGCAGGGCAGCAACCTGACTGTAGCGCCGGTAAAAATGGATAAATCCAAGGAAGAGCTAGAGCTTCAGTTTGCCTGGCGACGGCCACTCAGCTACCGCCACCACCTTAGCTGGGTCCATCTCCATTCGCCCCTTGGAGATGACGTGGCCCAGGAAGGAGACCATAGTTGCGTGAAATTCGCACATCTCCACATTCACGAACAGCCGGTTATGGAGAACGCGTTCGAGCACCAGGCAGACATGCTGTTTGTGTTCTTGGAGGGAGCGGGAGAAGATGAGGATGCTATTGAGGATGACAAAGACGAACATGTTCAGCAGATCCCTGAGGACATTGATAACTAGTGCCTGAAACACTGCTGACACGTTGAATATGCCAAAAGGGACCACATGGTATTCAAAGTGCCCCAGTGGGGTGTTGAATGCACTTTTCCACTCATCTCCTTCAAGAATGCGCGCAAGATGGAATGCGTTGCGCAGGTCTGGTGAAAATGGTGGCTCCTTGGAGGGGAACAAATGCAGCGCTGAGGAGTGGCAGAGGGTATTTGATGCGGGTGGTGACGGCCCCGTTAGTCTACACAGGGGCAAGGATCCATCCTTCTTCACCACAAAAAAAACCCCTGCTCCCAGTGGAGATGACAATGGACACATAATACCTGTGACTAGGGAGTCCTGGATGTATCGCCACTAGGAAGCGTTCACCTGTCATCCGGCACATACGGATTTGTCTATCAGAATGCCAGAACTTGATTCCACTGTGGCTCGAGAATGTTTATGTGACAGCTGCTCGGCCATACACATTGCAGCACTCTGTGGCCCCTCTCTGTGAGATTTTGGGGTCTAATACTTCAAGGCTGGGCTGTTGTTGCTCCTAGTTGCTTCTATAGCACTTACAGTTGACCTGTGCAGATCTAGTACGGTAGATTTTTCACAAACTTGTGGTAAGGGTGGCATCCTATGACAATGTCATTTATAAAGCCACTGAGCTCTTCAGTATGACACATTGTACTGCCTATGTTTGTCTATGGCGATTTTTGATCCATGACCCTGTGGGAAATTAGTGTGACTGAAATACCTGAACTCAATCGCAGTGGTGTCCACATACCTTTGGCTATATAATGTACCACAACACCCTGATATGCCTGATTGATGTTATTGGAGTTAATAATATTTGGTTTTACATAGTGTAATATTTTTTAATATTTGTATAATAAATTGGTTGATTGGCTTTGGGTTTTTGGTTTAGAGCCTCTGAAACACCCAGACAATTCAACAATGGGACTGGGTCAAAGGGAGTTTAAATGACGTCCTGAAATATCTCAAATCTTGCAGACCGTTGCTAAACTGATTACTAGGAATAGTGTGCTCTTTGCAGTTCGACATACTACTTAAAGGAGAGGTATCAGGGAACATCCTATACACCTTGTTTTTAGAAAATTGTGAAATAAAAGTATTTAATTCAGGAGCTATTCGTCCGGGCTTAAAGCATAAGATCATAACATCATAATTTTTTGTAAAAATGTTTCTACAGTTTGTGTTGGAAGTAGAAGGATTATTAACAACACTTTCTTTGGTGTTTCTCCAAATCTGGCTAGTCCCTCAGGAGCTGAACTGAAGTCACATGCTATTCAGCTGTATTATAAGAATGACTGTAGAATCATCCAATTTTAATTGCAATGGGTGGGATCGTTTTGGAGGAGGCATTATGAAGTGCTAGGACTTCTAGAAAGCATGCAGACATGTTAACTGAGAGCGAACAGCAAGCATTTGCTTTGTAGATGCTTGCTTTTTAAAATAAATGACATTTGAGACTGATCCTGCAGGTGTTTTCAACATTCTCTTGACTAATTTATTAACATCTGCCTTTTCAAGATTCACTTTTAACAAGAGGCTACGCTTCAATTTATCATCATCTGGTCATTTGATGCTCGCTTGCTGTCGTCTGTGAATAAAATATGACCATGTTAAACTGAAAAAGACGTGAGTTGATGTGCGTTTGGTAATAGTGCCTGGTAGATCTGTGCCTGGTAGATCTGTTTCATAAAATGTGCTTAGCTTAACGTGGAGTGGTTCTGGTCAGTGGCTCATTGGGGACAGGCTGTCACGTTGGTCCGTGACTGTTTTGGTCGTTGACTTCCACCCATGTGTGCCGGTGGCTTGGCCGTGTCGGTGGCACTGCCGCTAGACAAATCATGGCAAACCGGTTGGCTTCTTTGATCCCGCTGCCCAAAGCACATGCCAGAGTATGTGAGAGAAGGTGAACTCTCTGCTCTCCCACTCATCACTCACAGGGTTATCCTCACCAGGCGGTCAGTCAACGTTCATTTCCTCGTTCTGCTGCTGAAAATCCCTCCGTTCTCACCACTGCACATACATATTTTTTGTGCTACTGTACCTGTTCCTGTCTACCATTTGCTTTTCAGGTGGGCTATATGAGAAGAAGCACTTAACATTTTGACAGCGTGTCATAGGCTATGCAGAAATACAGTATGGTGATGAACGAAACAGTTTCATCCGTTCTGTGCTCCAACCAAATTACGCTCGCTCTGCTCCAGCTCCACTGCGCTCTTGCTTTGGCTCAGGTCTGTTTGATTTATTTAGGATGTCATCAGAAAGCATTGATTCTCTCAAATCTGACATAGATTTGATGTCATGTGCATGAAGTAAACGAGTGATTCAGTGTTTCTGAGATTTTTCTTGATTATTCGGTTGGCTACAATGTTTTCAATGATTTTTTTCTCCCCCACAGAAGGCCTCGGTCCAATTGTCACGGTTCGCCACTAGTATAATTATAAAATGATCTCTGGATTTCACTGAACCGGTATGAATGTATTCCAAACTATTTTCTGCTACGGATAAATCCCAACCTAGTTCCTCCAAATGTCTTGCCTTGATGGCATCTTTTGAGAGTTGGTTGACAGATTGAAATGTGCATTATAGACAAGATATAAATTGGCTTGAAGTGGGGCACATTTTGAAGAACCCATTCAATAGACATGGTCTAGCATTTGCAAATGAAAAAACATGTTATCTAACATATCTTATGATCTCTAGGTATCTGAAAAGGTTATTTCTTGGAAGGTCATATGTTTCATACAGCGAAGAAGGCAAGGATCTTTTAATGTATAAATACCCTTTGTATCCCTAGGTCTGTCTATTGCTCAAAGATCAAGGTTAGTCTGGGCGAAAGAAGGGTTTCACTCTATCAGGAGCAGGATGATTGGTGTAAGTTTAAAATGAAAGCTAATAAAGCACTTTGAACATCCTGATCTACTGGCCGACAATACATTTACTTGTTAATGTAAACACACATTTTTGTGTGTGAGATCCTTGTCCCACTCCACTCAATATGGGCTTCTTTTCATTGGCGCAGACTAAGTCTAGTCCTGGACAACCAAGCATGATCAATGGGAAATGCCAGCCAGAGTGTAGCAGTTCTGTTTGAAAGCCCACAGGTGAAGGAGTCTTAGCCGGCTTGATTTAGAACAGACTACAGCCTCCTTGGCTGCACTGCATCCTGTGCAGTTTATGTTTGGCTGGTGCGACAGTGTTTTTAAATAGCATGTCTATAAAGACAAAGTCATGGGTTAAAGATGTATGGAAATGTTGCAATATATTTCTGAAAAAGAATGCCAATTCTGCTAACTTGATTATTGAATGTTAAAAAAAAGAAAGTATTTTGTGTTTTCTTGGCCCCACTATTCCTGCTCAACCCTGGTCAACCCTTTCACTTTTCCACCTTGTAAACTACATGATGAAGTGCATAAATAGGTTAAACACACTCGAAAAGTAAGCTACTGTATTATGCTGTTTGTGGGGTTAGGTTTGAATCCTAATCAACCCATCTAGTCTAAATGCATTTATTAAAGTGCCATAAATCAATACACTAGCAGGTGCCCAGCTACTATACCAAGAATATTATATTTAGAATGTATTGTATTTTTTGGCTGCTCTCTCTTAAAACATGATTAATGTGTGATTACAGCAACTTTCGTGTGATTGTGATTGAATGTCATTTTTTGTGTGCCATTTTATTGAAACTGAAAAACTGAAATCTCATGTCCATAAGTATTCAGACCCTTTGCCATGACACTCCAAATATATTATGTACCGTATTTCCTCCTCAAGATGTCTCTAAAACGTAATTGGAGTTCACCTGTGGCAAATGTTATGGATTTGACATGATTTACAAAGGTACACTAATTATTTAAAGTCTGACTCTTCACAGTGCCTGTGAGACTGGCCATGGTTGAGGGGAAAATGAACAGAATAAAATACAGAGAGATCCTTGAAGAGAAAAATCATCTAGAGTGCACAGGACCTCAGACTGAGGCAAAAATGCATCTTTCACAGACCCAAAGCACACTGCCAAGACAACACAAATCTGAACGTCCTTGACTGGCCCAGCCAAAGTTTGGACTTAAACCCCCTTGAACATGTAATTTGTCATTATGGGATAATGTGTTGGTCAATGCCAATTTTAAAACAATAATTTATTTAATTAGATCAAGAAGCCAACACAATGGGTATGTCTCTGCGTCTTCCATTTATAAAGATCATTTTTCCTTTGACCGTTCAACAAATAGAAATAACTGCTTTGACAAATAAGAACCTAAAATGAAATACACAAAGAAATAATAATGAAAAGCATTAACCATGCTTTGATTTAAAGTCAGTAGCATAAAACTCAAAGGCCCGAAAATTGGGTGAAGAAGTACACTCAAAGACAAGGATCTCTGGTAGTTAGAACAGCATTGACATGGAGATAAACCAGTCCAATCTGACAGGTGCACAATCACCTAAGCAAACTAGAGAGACAGGCTGAAGAAACCTTTTTCTTTAATTGGAAACGGAAAGCTTCAGTACCTGTATATGAAAGAATATCATATAATAAATAAATCTGTTCAACCTCTATGTTATCAAACTAAACGTTTAGCCATACAGTATGTAAGACACCCTTAATGTTCCCCCTCTGATTGACAGTCTCAAAACAAACATCACATTTTTGAGAATATTCACAATATCCCTACTGGGAAATTGATTTACTTCCCACTGTTGCTTTTCCTTTTTCCTTTTCCTTTCCATTTTAGATCAGTGACCCTCCTCAGCCATCCAGCAGTCTTAGAATGGAGAATAAGAATTGCCACTGCTTTTCCGTTTGTTGCAGTTATCTTGTGTCCTGTGAGCCAGAATACGCTACTTTGTTATCATAATCCCATTATACGTGGCGTATCTGTGTATAATCCCATTATACATAATGTATCACAGTCAGTATCGGGAAGCAAATCAGGGTACATTTTGAATTAGGCCAATTTCATTCACGCTACCGATATCGAGGAACCTCTTGTGTCCTCTAACCTTTATAAGAGCATTTGGGAGCATTTGGGACTAATTTGTGTCTAACTACACCATAGAAACTGGTTTTTCAGATCTTAGCCTATGAGATCAGGAGCCTGCTGGCTTTCTCTTCGCCCTCATCATTAATTGCACCCACCTGGGTCCCCAGGTCTAAATATGTCCCCGATGAGACAATGGCAATCTTTACATAGAACATTACATCCAGTTTTTCTTTGAAAAAGGGATGGCCTCCCTTTTTTGTTTAGACTTGTTTTTATTTAGTGTTTTTATCAATCAATCAAATGTATATTCTAAAGCCCTAAATCGTTATGTATTGTCAGCTACTTGATCACCAACACACGCAAGAGGACTTTGGACAGGGACAATTTAGAGTGCATTCTTACGATTTGTATTTACAAATGAGAACTAGAACTGACCCTACTCCCACGGCACAATAATATAGCAGCGTAAAAACCTTGAGGCTGAGAGGGGGGTGGGGGGTCCCGTGACACTGTGGCCTTATTCGCGAGTAACCCCACACCGGGTCCAACATTCAATTAGCCATCTAGCCAAGCATCGACCAGAGGGACACCAACCAACCACAACCACCCTGAATCAGGGCAGAGTATCGCCCATAGAAATCACAAGGAACGCAACGGAAGAACGGCAGTACGCTAGTGCCTCCGCACCCGAATGGTATTGGGGAGGGCACTCCCCAGTGGAGATGAGTGCAGGTCAGACCATGGCAGCACGGATAGATTGTATCCTAGCCTTCCCGTTCACCTTCGCACACCTGGGCCAGACTACACCGAATCCTCGACCATGCTGAAGAGAAGAGTCTTTAGTTGACAAAGGTTTGCGCTATCTACATCTCTGACTTCAATCAGTAGATCATTCCACAGTAGTTGATCTCTAGGGGAGAAATCCATGCCTCCAGCTGTTGGTTTAGAAATTTTAGGTACAATTAGAAGGCCTGCATCTTGTGATCTTTATTTTCATTATTGTTTTGAAAAGAACAACATATTTGAAATGATTAAGCATGGATGTTGTTTGGATATCATGTTCTGTAGCTTGCTAGCCAGCCAATATCTTACGCCACTGCTATGGATCAGAGTCATAACAAGAAAATAGTAGTATGTTTTGTAGTGACTTTGTTAAGTTTAAGAGAATATAAATAAGGCAGGACTGATCCTCATATTACCAGCTGATACTCCCTCGAGCCCCAACCACCTCCATACTGCACTTGTTTCATGTCACTCTCGTCACACACTCAAACTCACCGTGTTTCCGCCCTCTCACTCCCTTTCTCCTGCTTAATAAACACCTTCTCCTTCTCAGCGACATGTTCTGTGTTTCAGTTTTAACAGGTTCTATCGACCCACTAGCAGTTTTTAGGCAGGAGGTGTATACGAGAGAAAGAGAGGGCACTGTCTTGGCATGTGCACTTTTAAGCAAACTTAATTTTCCTTTATGGAAATTTGGCAGTGGATCATGATTCTCGCAAATGTCTCTTCTTCCAAGCCCCCGCAATTACTTGTCTGCATTGGAGTGATTCCATTAGGCATTTCCACACACGGTAAAGCAGTCAGTCGCCATGTGGTTTATAGACCTCTAAATACGGCTGCTCTGTTCCCACTAACAGTCCAATGAGCCTGTAATCACCGCGGCACGCTTATCACATCACAGACACACCTCCAACCACCACTGCCACCGTCCCCCCCCCCAGCGCTTCATTTCTCACCCCATAAAACACACAGCCCCCCCCCCACCGCGGAGGCGGTGTGACGACACACCTGGAAGAGGAGAGGACACGAATACGGGACACGCGGGAACGCCCACATGCAAACACACAAACACACACCTTGAAAAGCAAAGCTTTATCTGGAGCAGGGAGGGCACGTGGCAGGAGTGAGTCATCGCCTTTACACTGTCATGTCAGGAAACGGCTGTACGCATCGCAGGTGCCAACACAGTATGCGTCTTTGTTTAGCCGGATTTCCGGGGGCCGTGGTTGGGGTGGCATGCGCTGTGGGCCGCTACGCTCTGGGTTTGTTCCGGAGATTGTGGAGTTTGTACATAGATTTGCTTGGACGGTCACTTTCCTCAGTTTATAGGATACTTTTATTTTGTGCTCCCTGAGACTGAAGGAAAATAAAGGTTAATAAACATGTAGGTTTAATATCCAGTGAACACATTTTCTTGTCCCTAGAATGTCACAAAAAGGTCCCCTAAAGTCCTTAATATGTTTGGTCATGTCTCTTGGAGGTTTTGTTTCATTTCCGGTTGGTCTTAGGAACGTCGCCTTTGACCTTGGTTGGAAATCCATGAAAGGTTGTTTGGGTTTTTTGGGTTAAGGTAAGGAAAAGTTTAAGTTTGGAGATCATATTAACCCGTATTACTGTTGTTCAATCTATAAAGGTCCATGTTTTCTGTTCAGGTTACACAATGTGTACCTTACGGTAGATGTATTCGCTGTGCATGTTAGGTAATGTGAAGATGGAAAATGTTCTACATAAACATTGAAACATTATTGTCTCGAGTCTCTTCAATACAAGATATTAGAGACGTGGTTATGAAACCCATGACAAATTGGCGACGAGATGTTCGGCAGCCATCAGATCTATTCTGCTCGAGAGACCTCGTACCTTGATACTGGAAGTGCTCTGCATTGCTGGCAAAGAAATGAGTGCTGACGAGCTAGCCAACGTAGTGTGTTAGCATTGTTGTTAAAGCATGGAACGGATTCAAGACAAGTGTTGGAAGGTGCTGATGACCGGTGTAAGTGAAATCAAGAAAATTATTCCTGTGGTCAGGACCGAGTCGGAGTGACTGACAATCAGGAGTCTATTGGAAAGTGAACAATGGCTGGAATTGTTGGGCATATTGGACCATTTGATGAGAGTGTGGAGCAGTAGAGCTCTAATAGGCAGAGGTTTGGATATGGAATTGATGAAGACAAAGTTGTACCTACCTTTTTGAGGGTGTCGGGGCCAACGACACTTAATTTACTTCACAGCCTCCTGCAGCCCAACTGACCTGGTGATAAGGGGATATTGTGGGAAGGTTTAAAGATACTTTTTCACCAAAACCACTCATATTTGCCGGACGGTTTGGCTTCTACAAAAGATGTCAGGAAGAGGAAGAATGAGTAATGATGTTTGCAGCTGCACTGAAGAAACACTGTGAGTTTAACGATGTTCTGAATGACACCATTAGAGATCAACTAGTTTGTGGGTTGCGTAGCGAATCTATTTCAATGAGGTTACCGACTGAAAGTAATCTAACCTTGGTGAAGGACATTGAAGTCAGTGTGTCTATTAAACTAGGCACAGCAATTGAGCTGCACAGGAAAATAGAAATTCAGCGGCAAAGATATCAAGGCACATGCTTCTGTAGTGTTAAAATGTCCACCAAGCCGGTGCAAGGACATGGATTGCAAAAAAGGCAACAAGCCTGTAGGAACATAAATAGTTCTGAGAAAATGTTGTGAAAACAAGAGAGAGATATTCCAACAATAGAAAAAGAGGAATGTTCACATGTGGATAAAAACGAGGGTGTCAGTGACTCATCAGGAGGAGGAAGTCACAATGAAAACACTGACTGTTACTGGAGGGCCATTATGTCTCTATGTCTCTCCCTTGCTAGACGGGCAACTGATTCGTCTGAGGACTGACACAGGGGCAGCTGCATCTCTTGTATCAGAGACAAACAGAAACTACAAAACTGTCCACTTCAGCCAGCATATATTGTGTTAAAGACTTATACACGTGAATTGGTTGCAGCGAGAGACATTACTAATGTAGCAGTTCAGTTGAACAAATTGAAAAGCCACCATTGTATGTTGTGAAAGGAGATTATCCATCACTACTGGGATGTACTTGGCAGGAGAAAATCACATTGGACTGGCCATCCGTGCACCTAATGACACATGGTGAAACAGGCTTACCCGCCCTGAAAAAGAAACACTGAGATGTTTTTACCACACATCAACAATCTTTTTGCAGGTCTGGGGGTCAAAAGTTTAGTAATATTGATCTCTGCCAAGCTTACAGATGCACGTGGACGAAAAGTCAAAGGATTTACTGACCATCGTGACACACCAAGGGCTTTTCAGGTACTGCCCGTCAACACTCTGGAATAACAATTACATCATTTCTGTTCCAGAGGGCAATGGATCAGTTCTTGAGGGGCTTACAGAGTAAGGTGCTACCTTGATAACATTCTGGTTACTGGATAAGACGTTGAGGATCATCTTCAGAACATTACAGAGATCGGAGGACTATGGACTACGGGTTAATAAGGATGAGTGTGCATTCTTCCAATTAGCGGTGGAATACTTACCACATGTAATCGATTCCACTGGCCTTCACAAGGCTCTATTCAAGGTCATGGCTATCTTGGACGCTCCAGCAACCCAGAATGTTAACCAACTATGTTCTTCCCTGGGGTTATTCAATTACTATGGACTTCTCCTTCCGAGCCTAGAAAAGAAGCTAAAGCCACTGCATCAGTAGCTCTGTAAGAGCACAACATGGAAATCGACAAGGTCAAAAGCAAGTACGCACAGATAAAAAAAAAAACGGGCATTTTTCGTGGAGTACATACGTTTCGCCAGTTTTTTATGGTTGGAAGTTCACCCGTCTTACGGACCGTGTCCGCTAACTAGTATTTTTGGGCCACGTACTGCAATTCTGTGGCTTGCTGTGAGCAGAATGCCGAGGTGGACTGTCAGTGCACACCTACGACATCAGGTACCGCAAGTCCGAACTGTTGTGGACATTTTCCACTTCAAGTCCGGAGAAACACAACAAACGACCCGTTGTTATCGGAGGAGAAGGACAGTCTCATCAGTGGTAAAGCCTCAAGAGATGCTTCGGAACTAAAGCCTTACCTTTCAAGGAGAAATAAGATGTCAGTCTAGTCTGGTTATCTGCTGCTGAAGGAGATTTATCTTTCCACCGTCATTGAGGAAACAAGTGTTACAACATCTACACTCAGGTCATTGCGGAATGTTCCGCATGAAAGAAATCGCACAAAGCTGCTTCTGGTGACCTGGACTGGGTGGAAACAATGGAGAGAAATCCAATACATGTTTATACTTGTACCCAAACTTGCTTCTCTTTATCCGTGGGATGGGCCAGATGAGGCTTGGCAACGCCTACATGTTGACTTTGAAGGCCCATTTGATGACATAATGTTTCTGGTGGTTCTTTATGCTCATAGCAAATGGCTAGAGGTTGCCAATAGTAAGATCTTCAACTGCAGAGAAGAAAATTGAGAAGCCTGGAGAACCGGTTATCTAAACCGGTTAACCGGTTTGGATCACCACTTTGCTGCCAGTGACTGCCCTTACCCTTCTCGAGGTAAAAATAGAGGCAGAATAATCTCTGTAACAACTTTTACTCTTGTATCATCACATAATTTATGTAGGAGGGGAGGAGATGTTATATATTCAGGTTATACACTGTGTATATTGATAAATAACATGTATCAAGATGTATTCGCTGTGCAGGTTGGGTGATTTGAAGACGGAAAATGTTCTAGATAAACAGTTAAACAAACTATTGTCTCTGGTCTCTACAATACAAGTTATTAGAGACATGGTATAGAACATAACAGTCCTGGTTTTCAACAACTGAAATAATCAGTATGCACTGTCTTTTGGCAATGTTAGAGACACCCATTTAAACTGTGCTTTTAAAATAGAGCTGTTATTAACATACAAGTTCACATTTTGATGTGTTTGTTCACACAGAAACAATTATTCAGCGGTTCTCATCTGGGGTTTAAACCCCAATTTTGTTTCACAGAATTTCAATCCCCCTGCTGAAACTGAAAATAACCTTATCTTCATCATTTGCAGCATTAACATAATTGAGGTCTGCTATAGGCTTAAAACAGACAAGTCAAACAAGAATGACAATTATGTTTTTTGGACATAATTAATGCAAGTTTTGATAGCTGGCTAGTCTGTTAGCTGACATAGTTAATTACAGAATTGTCAGGGAAAGTTCTGATGGACAACAACATTTCAGTAAATATTACTGTCAATAGTAATTGGAGACCCTGAGGTATTTTCAGAAACGGGGCAGATGGCCCTTGGCGTAGAGTTGTCTATTAGCACAATACGCTGCATTGTGAGCGCATGTACTGCTGTAGCAGGCCATTTCATCAACAAAAAAGAAATGCCCTAGTCGGCTTGCCTTTTTGACCAATGTGGCAAGCTAACCGTGCACCATTGTGGCTTCTGCCCATCCTACATCACTGTCCACTGCACCATTGCAAACCACTTCAAAAGTTTTAGTCAGGGGTTGCACAGACTTGAACACAATATAATAAATGGGCTTAGAGGAAAGCAGGGTTAGCGAAAAGCTAAGGTGAATCCCAAGGTTTCACAGTAAAAAAAGCAGGTATAGTTGTTGGAACTCATTGTAAACCTGCAAACGCCTCAGAAATTGCCAAACTAATCAAATGCCTTTTACTAAGTTGAGCTCCAGTTGTACTCACTAGATGTGTTGTAAGTGCATCAGTGCCAGGGAAACACTAATTAAAACCTCATTAAAATATATAACATACACAGGACGGAGTTCTGTTTTTAAGTTTTATGTGATTTTATTCAAAGACATAAATGTTCAGAAAAATTATTTCGTCATCATGTGACAAAAAATGACAAACATAACACAAAGGATCAAATGGGACCGGGTTCTTAAAATCCAATGAAATATAAAACAACAATGCAGCTGGTAGCCTGAGGTCCATTCAACCTCATTTTTGCAAAACAACATTGTCCTGACCATTCTGAATGTTTAGATATGGCTATGCAGACAATCAGTACTGTGTGTTTGTGTTGTGTTTGACATATATAATAATAAGGGGTCCATTTTGTCACACCCTGATACCATGTCTCCCATGTTCTCATCAGTCCTGGTGTATATATTCCTGGTGTCTCCTTGTTCCTGTTGCCAGTTCGTCTTGTGTGTTACGTCAAGTCGATCCGCCCCCTTGTATTCCCGGTTCTGTTCTGGTCTGTTCCTAGTTCGATTGTCCGTGTACCGAACCTCTGCCTGCCATCTCGACCATTGCTCCCGTCTACCGTCCGT
>JACXGK010000591.1:0-64315 GCA_016801125.1 Novumbra hubbsi
GGGGGGGGGGGGGGGGGGGGGGGGGGGGGGGGGGGGGGGGGGGGTTGTGCTGTGCATATATTTTCACCTGCTCGGAAAGCTTAATTTACAGCGAACCTAAGGAAATGAAGCAGATTGGTAGCCTCAATAGCCGACAGTATAAATTTAACGAGAAGGGGCTTCAGGAAACTAGTAGAATGTGCAGATACAGGATGGGTGGAACAAAAGTGCTGTAACAAACTGAGCCAAATCTGAGAGGTGCTGGGTCCATACAAGATCATTTCAAATTAGAGAACGGAGAAAAACAAAAATGTGAATTTAAATTTAGAAAAAAGCTCAAAGTTAGCTAGGTGTTCAGAGGATCTGTAAATAAAATAGTCAGGGACATTCCTCTATACATATTTTTTGTCCTTTCCAGTTTAGTTGCTGTTAAGTTTACAAACATATAGGAAAGAGAGTTCCTGGTGATGTCACAATACAGCCACATTTTCTCAATGTTACAGTATTACTTCAACATAATAGTGTATCAATGTTTTTTACTGGCTTTGTATTACTTCAACATAATAGTGCATAAATGTTTTTGACTGGCTTAGTATTACTTCAACATAATAGTGTATAAATGTTTTTGACTGGCTTAGTATTACTTCAACATAATAGTGTATAAAGATGTTTTTGACTGCACAGAGCCTTTAAAATAGATTGATGATAAAAATCCATCTCAAGATAGTCATTCTCTCCTCCTCTGTCTGATTCCCAGAACTTCACATTGAATCTGAAATAGAAAATACCAATGCGGTTTATTGATGCAGGAAAGCTTTGTTGAGTGCAATTTTATTTTATTATAGGAAAAGTTCTAACACCTACACAATTTTCTTTTTCTGTTGAACATCAATAAATTTTTCTGAAAGAGATTAAAAGAATACAGCATCTAAAGTTTAAAAGTTAACCGGTATACTAAATTTATACTAAAGGAATTTAATCAGATTGCATTTAGATGCAGCTTTGGGTAGGCTACTACAGATAAATGCAGTTGACTGCAATTATAAGGGGCCTTATAATGTGAAATATATTCAACAATTAAAAAATATTATTTTAAAAGTAAATAAATAAATAACAAAGTCTTTAAACATAACACCATAAACATTTTAAAAACCTCAGAACACATTGAAAGTACTATTAGTGTTTTTTTTTAATCTAAGAACAGCTCTTAGCCGTGGTAAATTGGCCTTACACAACACCCTCTCATGCATTACTTATAAACAGGGTGGGAGGAATGCTGATTGCCTGATAGTCGTAGGATATGAGACGATATACCACGGGTAAGGTGTAATGCCTAAGAACAGCTCTTAGCTGTGGTACACTGATCAGCCATAACACTATGACCACTGACAGGTGAAGTGAATAACACTGATCATCTCATCATCAAGGCACCTGTTGGTGAGTGGGACATATTCGGCAACAAGTGAACATCTTGTCCTTAAAGTAGATTTGTTAGAAGCAGGAAAAATGGACAAGCAACTTTGACAGGGGCCAAATTACAATGGGTAGATGACTGGGTCAGAAGATCTCCAGAACTGCAGCTCTTGTGGGGTGTTCCCGGTCTGCAGTGGTCAGTACTTATCAAAAGTCGTCCAAGGAAGGAAAGACGGTTAACTGACCTGCGTGAAGGCTGACCTGTGTGGTCCGATCCAACAGACGAGCTACTGTAGCTCAAACAGCTGAAAAAGTTAACGCTGGTTCTGATGGAAAGGTGTTATGCACACAGTGCATCACAGTTTGCCACGTATGGAGCTATATAGCCACATACCAGTCAGGGTGCCCATGCTGACCGCTGTCCGCTGCTGAGAACACCTACAATGGGCACGTGAGCACCAGAACTGGTCCACGGATGCAATGGAAGGAGCGGGCCTGGTCTAATAAATCACATTTTCTGTTACATTATGTGAATGATCAGGTGTGTCCGCGTCTCTTACCTGTAGAACACATGGCACCAGGATGCACCATGGGAAAGAGGCTAGGTTTTTCCAAGAGAGGTGGACGGACCACAAAATAATACTAATAAATAAATGGTAGTGAAAATAATGATAATAAAATGAAAGGACCAAGCTGAGCATTAAACGTGTATGGGAAACCCAGCAGACAATGTAAATGGTCATTTACTAGCAGGGGGGGGGCACGGTCTGCAGGGATGTTTCTGGTCTCATCACGCTCTAGTGACTCCCTCAGATGGGCTGAGTGGCTGCAAAACATTAATCATTTACTCAACTTCTATATCACTTTTCATTAGACAGAATCTTAAAGCAATTTAAAAAAGCAAAACAAGAAAATATGAATAAAACAGCTACGATAAAGTAGTTCTGGACTAAAACTCTCCTTAGTTTTCGGTTGTTAAAGCCCCCCAGCAGAGAACAACATTCAGGAGGGAGCAGGAACCTGGTCCAAGAGGAAGATTAGCAGGTCCTCCATAGACAGGTGTTTAGTACAGTTCATTAGCCTCAAACCATCTACTCTTGTAAAGTCAGATGAAGTTGGTTTTTGAGCTCAGTCCTTATCTACTTGCTCAGGAACATGATGGCAGGCCATTGACTTTCATGAAACCAGTCTCCCAGTCTCTTCCACTGGATAACACCACCAGAGAATTATGTTTCCCTCTTGCACATTCCTCCCCGTAACGCTACGAAAAGGATATGAAAGGAGCTGTTGGTGAAGTCCATCAAAGGTATGCTTGGTTTGCTGGCCTAAAATGATTTAAGGGCAACGCTTTTTGATACATTACCAATGACAACAGGCAGCTCCAACGCCTGTGCAGGTGGACTGTCTGTGACTGGACTGCCTGTGATTGGAATGCCTGAGAGGGTCGAGAACGTTTTCCTGTCAGCTTTTGTGTTTTCGGTTGTAAAATGATCATCTTCTGCGTTTAGTGCATAGTGTTAAACACACGGTGCTCTAGCAGAAACATTGGGAGTCCTTCCTAATGCTTTATTGCAAGACACATTACCAAGCAGCACATTTATGGGCAGCCGAAACAGTATTTCCTATATCATCACAATATACTGTGTATAATCACAAAATAGGTAACAGTCACCCCTCTTGTGGCTGTGTAGTGCTACACATGCTGTCAATGACCACCTGTTTAGAAGAAATGCTTTACTCTTGTTATTGGCTCACAAACCTCAAACGATGATACAATTTAAAAGCATCTGCACCTGATTCTATTTTCTCCTTTTCTCTCCCACTGGTTTAAAGTGCTGTGATGTGATGATACATCTCCTGTGTACCATTACTGTTCATTAGTGACATTGATGAATAGTCCTATTTCAAATACATACACCTTAGCATCATTACACTGTAGGTGCAACACATACAGCTTAGCATCATTACACTGTAGGTGCAACACATACAGCTTAGCATCATTACACTGTAGGTGCAACACAAACAGCTTAGCATCATTACACTGTAGGTGCAACACATACACCTTAGCATCATTACACTGCAGGTGCAACACATACAGCTTAGCATCATTACACTGTAGGAGCAACACATACAGCTTAGCATTATTACACTGTAGGTGCAACACATACAGCTTAGCATCATTACACTGTAGGTGCAACACATACAGCTTAGCATCATTACACTGTAGGTGCAACACATACAGATTAGCATCATGACACTGTAGGAGCAACACATACAGCTTAGCATCATGACACTGTAGGTGCAACACATACAGCTTAGCATCATGACACTGTAGGTGCAACACAGGTCCCACTGGCCCCATTATTCTGCATCATCTACAGAACATCCTCTACCTTGGTTAGATTCACAATAACCTTGACTTCCAATGCGGAGCAAAAAACACCTACCTCAGCACCAAATATTTCCTCATCTCTCACATACAGTCAAGTAAGAAAATTAGGACACCCCATAAAATATTTAGTTTTTTTTCAAGAAGTACGGACATATCGATATTTGATCTTCTTTCAAACCATATATATAGATAAAGGTGATGTAATTGAACCAAAACAATGAAATTGTGTTGGGTCGCTGGGCAAAATGTAAAGAAAAACTGAATGCTATGATGTGCAAATCATTTAAACACTATATTTAATAGACAATAGTAGAAAGACAAAAGAAAAAACGGAATGGAAAATGTTAGGTGGAATATAACACAACTAATTAGGTCAGATGGCAACAGGTCAATAACATCATTGGATATTTAAAGATCCTTTCAGAGAGGAAGGGTCTGTCAGACGTGAAGATAGGGAGGGCTTCACCACTCAGTGAAGGACTGCGAGGGCAAATAATGCCACAGTTCAATAATATCGTATCTCAACATTTAATTGCAAAAAGTTCGGGGATCTCCTCATTGTTATAAATTATTAACAGATTCAGAGACTCTGGACGCCAGGGACAAGGCCAAAAACCAATATTGGATGGCCTTGATCTTTGGGCCCTCAGGCGGCAATGCATTAATAACAGACATCATCCTGTAGCGGACATCACTGCGTCGCTCTTATTTTTTAATGGTTTACCTCCCACACCTTTCTACCAACCCAGGGGTCACGGTTGGCATCACAAGGCTCAAGGGCATTCTCAAGGGTCCTCCAACTATCCATGAAACGTCAATGTTTTACAGACATGATTTTATGCTAAAGATTAAAAAAACTTCCTGTTTCTGTTGTTGTTGAATGATGTGGCATGAACACCCAAAGACTACAGTGGAATAAAAAACCTCTAATGTCAACTTTCATTGGGTATATTATCCCGTACAGCAAGTCACATAAGAGTCCGTCATTACGTTCAAAATTGGATTGTTATTTATTAGTACATTAAAAGACATTCTGCTTTGAGACTGATTGAATACATTGTTTCAATTGAAGCAACATGCACCTCAAGGAATATGAGCCAAATTCCACAGATTACTTAAGGAAGCATATAATAGGGTAAATTTAAATGAGTAAATACAATTATTATGGTAATGTGGTTGATGATTTTTGGTCACCGCTAGCTCAGATCTGTAAAAAGATAAAAACAAAGATATAGTAATGTTAGATGTAATAATTCTTGAATTAAATAATCATTTCTTATTATTCTGTTCTTTTTTTTTTCTTTGAACAATTGTCATTCCGTAATTTAAAATCCAATTGATTAACAAAACAAAACAAATGCACAGCTGTTTTGTTGTATTTAACACCCTATATTGTTATACTCTTAATTTAAAAAACATTACAACAAGTAAATTAGACTTCAGGGATATCAATCCGTGCAATAAGGAAGCAAGTCGTAGATGGGCAAGTACCCAGCAGCCGGACCAGTATGTGCTCCTTCAAGCGAGGAGGACCAGGAGGAGCACTGCCTGAGCCCTACACTGACAGACTCTATGAGGGTGGCATGAGGGCCCAAAGTCCACCAGAATTGGCAGGTCTGCCATTGTTGCCTCATTCTCTTCACAGATGAGAGCAGGTTCACACTGAACATGTGACAGACGTAATTCTGGAGATGGCCATGGTGAACGTTATGCTGCCTGCAACATCATCCAGCATGTCTGGTTTGTTTGGTGATGGTGTCACACTGACCCCCACGTGGCAGCCAACGGTACCCTGACTGCTGTTAGGTACCGGGATGAAATCCTCAGACCCATCATCAGACCTTCTCCTGGTGCAGCACAATGCCGGGCCTTATGTGGCCACTGTGTGTAGGCAGTTCTTGGATGACCAAGGCAATGATGCATTTGATCGGACTCACGTGCCCCAGACCTGAATCCAATTGAGGACAGCTGGGACGTTATGTATCAGTGCATCCAACGCTGCCAAGTAGCACCACAGACTGTCCTGGAGCTCACTGATGCCCTGATCCAGGTCTAGGAGTAGATCCACCAGGACCCAATCCGCCGTCTCATCAGGAGCATGCCCAGACTTTGTTGGGAGTGCATCCAGGCACGTAGGGGTTATATACACTACTGCGTCCCAATACGAGTTGCCATGGTGAAATCTATGCTAAGTTGGAACAGCCTGTGATTCCAATTGTTCAATTAGACTTTCGGTGTTCGACTTTGAATCCAGCCCTAAATCAGTTGGCGGTTTTGGTTTCATTTGACTGTTGTTACGTCTTTTTGTTCTCAACAAATATTACGTTCATCAAGACCCGATGTGTGATTTATGTGTTGCCTTCATTTTTTTGAGCAGTGTATTTTAATCTATAATAATAGTGTTATATGACATATTTTGCTACGGTGCCAATGTTTCTGCAGGCACTGTATTTATACACAAATGATGATAGTGTTAGAACAAATATTTCTGCCTGTTTTGGCCAGCCAAATGACATCACCAGGCAGTTTATGTTAATAGATCAATAACAACGGTCTCTTTCGTATCGTTCTGCCAAAAACAGTTTACAGGTTACATATCCCGGCCATTAGGTCAAATAAAAATGTATTCCTTGAGAACCGGTTCTACGTAAGTATATACTTCTTTCTTGTGACTATTTTAATTTAACAAAATAACAGTAAGAAACCTCAAAGTTACATTACTTATATTTAAATACAAAAGGCTGCAGTACATTAGGCCTTTGTAGGCTCAAATCCAGATTAGTAATGTAACAATTTTGCTAAAGGGAACAAACATATAGCAGATTTTGTGCAACTATGGAAGCTTGACATAAAATGAATTTGGAACCTTTGCACTCAGGAGGTGGGGCACTCCATGTTCCATCTTTGGTACAGTAGATCTCAATGGCTCCAAACAATTTTCCTTTGCGACACTGATAGCTAACCACAGTCCTGTAAGTGTAAGGAGCTTCCCCATTCATTTCTCCATTTAGGACCTCAGGAGGAACATCACACTGAGCAGCTGAAAGATACCAACACATGCACATAGAATTCACATTTCAGCAATATACATTACTTTCATTTTAAAAAAGATGGTGGGGACAACACTGGAAGTTCAGTTTGGTTATAAAACAGGGAACCAGAATTCTTACCTTCATTGTTTTGTAAACGTTAGAAGCAGAAGTCTACACAGCCTTCCTTTAAATTACTGCACCACTCACCAAAAGGTCCCCGGTTCAAAAACATGGTAAACTACTGTTGTTGACCTGCCCTTAAGCAAAGTACATATATGCTTCTGCCAAATGACTAAACCGATTTCCTAAATGTAATGTTTTGTGGAATTGTTGGTGACTTTACAGTATTTTTTGAACAAATACATCAGTTGGCACTTGTTACAATCTAAAGCTAAGCGAATGATAGCTATGTATCTATAAGCCAGATGTAATACTGCATGGTGTAGTAGCCTATCGGCAAAAGGAATGTAGTGACCTACGTTCACACACAGGAACACGCCCATCCCATCCATCATTCATGCAATTTCTTACATTATGTCCAATCAGCTGATACCTGGTAAAATTAAATATATAAAGAAAGAGATTTAATCTGACAGTGCATCCTTGCATTTGTATACTGTAACCATTAAGAGTTCAGAGAAGGCAGAAATGATACCATATCATAATTGAACTTACCCCTCATTACAAACCCCAGTGGCTGTGTCTCCAAACTCCGCACCGGTATAGACAAAATGACCAAAATCAATCTCTCCAGCAGATCCACACAATTTGCCTTTGGACAAAAAACGTATTACAAAAAAAAAAATCAGAAGGCCCAGAAATGCTCCAACCTCCTCTACGTGTTACAGTATCACCAATTAAGGCTGTGCTGCCCCCTACTGCCTGAACAAGGAAAGGAAAACTTTCTGAGGTAATCTCACTCCCAGACACTTCTGCCCATGTACCCGACACTGTATTCCGTTATGTAGTAAGTAATGTATTAATTAGTGCTGCCATCTTTTTTTTTATAACCTCTCTCTCTCTCCGCCATTTCCACGCACACTGTACACACGCTTCATAAACTCTGAAATATTTGAATGGTTTCTTACGTTCACATTTTAGAGTTAAAGGCGTCCACTTCCCACTGACACAGGTACTGTAGTAACTTCCTCTCACTTTCATGTATCCAATGCCACAACTGTACCTGACGCGGTCACCAAGACTAAAGCTTGTCCGTGTTAGATAGCTGTGAGAAACGTGTCTGTTGGGGTAAAACAAAGGGGCGCCACATGTGCCTAAAGGAGAGGGATGTGGACCATTTTGACAACAGGAATGACATCTGGTATAATAGTAACACATAATACTAATATTTTAAGAGCCAGAGCTGGTGTTTACCAACGGGCGTGGAATTTAGACGTGTATTTCTGGAGGACAGACACTGTGGGAGCTGGGGCTTCCAATGGCCGTCTGGTCCACAGGTGATCTGCTTGTCTCCAGTCAGGAGGAAACCCTCAGAGCAGGCAACGGTCACAGAGTCTCTGACCCTGTACTCTGAGACAGCCTCCCTCGGCATCACGCTGTTAGCCACTGAAGGAGCATGGCAGCTCCCATTTGCTGGAACCGTCTGAGGCACTCTTCCCTCTGGATCTACACCAGACATGCATGTCAATCCTTCTCAAATCGCAGTGAAACATGATCTTGATAGACTTACCAATTCTATACAATAAATAGATGGGAAAAGGAACTTGGAGCCTTAAAACGTGGACAAATTTGGTTGGGAATTTAGTTAAGGAGTCAGTATACAGTAGGAGAATAGGCTTAGAGTATATTACATACTTAGAAAGACAGAGATTTACCTGGCACACACAGCGGGATCTCCCCCATCCATTTCCCCAATGTTGAACAGACTATGCGGGCCACGCCTTTAAGTAAGTGTCCCTTATAGCAGGTTATGGTCACCTCAGATCCACGTTTTCTGTGGTTGGTGGATGTCTTACCATTTTGTATTTGTATTTGAGGGCACTTGATCACTATAAAAGATAATAGGTAAAACAGAGAAGCATTTTACACCAAAGTTACTATAGCTAGGTGTGTATAATGTATATCAATTCTCCTAATCGTCTGAGGATCCTTACGTGAGCATTTTGGAAGTGGAGGAGTCCATTTTCCATTAAGTCCACATGTAACAGTTTTTGATCCATTTAAAAGATAATCACTAGTGCAGGAAAAAGATAAAGAGTCTCGAGGTCTATAAACTGCTTGAAGGCCACTGATCACCCTCAACTTCTCCTGTGTTTTGGGTGGAGTACAAGAGACTTCTAGAAGGGGAAAAAACATGGAGAAAGGAGATAACGTTAGTGCTGGTCTAGATGTGGTAGACAGCCAGACGATATCATTTCAGAGCACTTCATAAAAATGACAAATTAACATTATAGTTTCAATAGACTATGCCCCAGAAATGACATGGTGATAAACATTTTGGATCACAAAGTCCTAGGCACTCCCATAATCAAGGTGAGCCCAGAACAAGAGAACATGGACATCCCTAAGAGTTGTGGGCATTAGGCCAGTCAATCTTCATGTAAACCAGGATGAAGTTCACCTCGGACAGAGGGCAGACACTGTGGGAGCTGGGGCTTCCAAAGGCCGTCTGGTCCACAGGTGATCTGCTTGTCTCCAGTCAAGAGGAAACCCTCAGAGCAGGCAACGGTCACAGAGTCTCTGACCCTGTACTCTGAGACAGCCTCCCTCGGCTTCACGCTGTTTGCCACTGATGGATAAGGGCAAGTGATATCCGGTGGGGATATCTGCGGTTCACTTTCTTCTGGAATGAGAACATTTCAACTGCTATTGTTATTTCTACGATACTATCATCATTTTGTGATAGTGGGAGAATAACCGTAGGCAGTATGTCCAAGGACAACACAGTGCAGTCTCAACAACATCCTCTAGCTGCAATGCCTACAATTCTCACGCTGGTTTGGCATTTCGTAGTGCAGGACCAACAAAAACAATATTATCGGGAAGTGTTGCGTGTTTTAGCTGGTAAGGGTTGAACCATACTGCTGCACATTACTGTATGATTTATAATTAAATGTTGCATACCTTCACATGTGGGAACCTCTCCAGTCCAGACAGAGTCCTTACATGTTCTGTATTCCATCCCCTTCAGCTTAAACCTATGTCAGTATTTGAAAGGATAAAAACATAGCCCAGGCTATAGGAGTATTTAAATACATTCAAGATACTCACCCCTCATTGCAAACTGCATAGGCCTTGTCCCCAGAGAAAGACCCAGTATAATCAAAGCGTCCATTGAATAACTCCCCAGCAGATCCACATGATTTCTCTAAGAGAAAAAACATATTGGAATTCAACAGAGCAGCCAGGCAAAGCAGACTGCTTGTGCAAAAAAAACATAAACGGGAAGAAACAAAGCCCAGTAAGACTAAACAAAATGTAATAATAATAAGAGATCATATGTAAGAAATCCTGTATGGAGGTGTGTGGCATAAATCCTATATACCACGGCTAAGAAATCTACTTAGGCATGACGCATCCTTTTTTGATGTTAATCACAAAAAACGTACAAATTCTCTCCTGTAAATAAATTATTGTTGTATTCCCAGCTCTATGACACTTAATAGTGCAATTTGAAGATTTCTGTTACATTAACTGTCCGTGAAACATTTTGATGATCATAAAAGCCACAAACGCCAATAATTTTGTTCCATGAAGTCAGAATATTATATAATATTGTTTATTATAATATTATGTATGCATTATTTACTAATAGAAAGTGTCTGTTTAGGTTGCTACATTATTGTATATGTTAAGGTTTAGAAGTAATAAATTAGGACTAATGGAACGAAATACCAGATCAAAATAAAATAAAATAAATTTCTACAAGTAAATGTTTGCTTATGTTGATGTTATAAGGTGGTACAAGTAGGATAGACACCTCCATGTACGTAATGTTTTCCCCATTGTTCACATTGTTCATTAGCAACCAGAACACGTCCCAGTCCCAACAAATCGAATGGAATTTCGCCACAAAAACAATGTAGTCCCACAGGGTCAAATTCAGACAGAAAGACAGCTATTTTTATCATGGCATAAAATGTATGTAATAACTTGGTTGTGCCCAATAACGTTCTTGTTTAGATAGAGAATATTGCTTACTTTCACACTTCAGGGACAACCGTGTCCAAAATCCATTGCCACACACGATGGTGCGATAGCCTTTGGACGCTGAGTATCCCTCTGCGCAAGTATAAACGACTTTTTCTCCTTTGCTGTATTTGTAGCGTTGACTGTATTTGTCCGCGACTTTAGCGTGTGGATAGGACGGCGGCACACCACATGTTGACAAATCTTCAGCTGTTCACAAACCAAAAATAAATTTAAATGTAAATCACAGCATGCATTTGATAGCCAACACATTACTGTAAATGTTTAAGCAAACTGTCAACTGTTTTGTTTCGAATAAAAATCTTACCTGAGGCGTGTATGCCAACAGATATAAAGAACACAATATTCAATCCGAGATTCATAATTACATCCACGTTTTAGGTGCATTCGTACTTACAATATGTGAATTGTTTTTTTATATAGCTGTAGGGGAGGTGGCTTTAAAGGCTAGCCTACGTAACCTGTTGATTTACGTAATCTACTTAGTTGTAGGCTACGCAAAGACTGTAGCCTATAACCGAAATGAGTTATTAATGGACTTCCTAAATATTCCACACATTACAGAAGCGTCAGAGAGCTACTATTGGATCATGGGGTCTTTTACTTTAGGTGAAAACAGGCAGATTTCACTGAATTCAAGAAACTTAAACCACATCTGCTTTGCAGATTCCACAGCCACGTCAAAATTGGAAGAACGTTTTTTGCTGTGGCTTTCATAGGTTCATTTACGTTTAGAGTAGGCTAAATCATGGGAGTAAAAGTATGGTAGAGGTCATGGTTAAATTTAAAATTACACGTAAGCAGACATTTTAGAAATGCGTAGTTTTTCATAATGTTTGATTTCACCTCGGGCACTCGTCATCCTTTATGTTGGTGCTATATGTGACCATATCACGGTAGGACATAACGTCATTGGGGGTTTGTGACATGTGGCCAACATTACACAACTCGTCGTGCACAATATGCCACTCTCCCTTGTACCTTATTGCTTTCTGGTTTGAATCCTGAATGGCTGTTAGCCATGGTATATGAGACCATATGCTGCTTAATAATTTGTAGATGTAGCCCAGTAAAGGGAAGTAATGGCGAATATCTACAATTTGTATTAGTTTATGAATCCCTAAGTAATGCCAAGTAATTGTTGGTAGGGGCAGCTCCAGAAACAAAATCATCAACCCATCAAGTAATGCCACAGACCGTATTTGCCCCTTTGTGTCAGGAGGAACAGTGCCAGAGCCCTACAAATGACCTCTAACGGGCTACAAGTGTTCATGTTTCTGGCCAAACTGTCAGAAACAGATCCCATGAGGTTGGCATGAGGGCCCGACTTCCTCTAGTGGGACATGTGCTCACAGCCCAGCACTGTGCAGCTTGACTGGCATTCGCCAGAGAACACCAGAATTGGCCCGTTCTCTTCACTGATGAGATTCGGTTCAAACATAGACTCTGGATACAGCCAAAATACATTTATTATTAGAAAATGTACTTTTAAAATGCTAGGTACCTCTTCGAGCCTGGTTCCTCTAAAGGTTTCTTCCTAAATGTCGGCCCCTTTAAAAAGTTTTTCCTAGCTACTGTGGTTCAACACTGTTGTTGCTAAATTCTAATGCTGTGGGGGGACTTAAAGGGCAAGAAAGCCCTTGAATATAAAATAAGTTACAAGAAATTGTAACATTACATGATTTCAGCCAAAGCAGGCATAACCAGCTATTAAAGCTGGTGAACATATTTTTCCTTGACTATGAAAATGCATTTTTGTTCATCTTTTATGAATAAATACTTTTTGTGTAATTTGTTAAATTAGATTAATTTTCAAATTAGTGTAAAAAAAGTGTCCAAATAAGTAAAAAAAAAACGTTTGAATCTTCAAAAGTTTCCACCTAAGTATAGTCACACTTGTATGATTGTATGCAAGGTTGATGTACTGGGGGTTGACACGTTACCTCACTAACTAGTCAAACCAGGAACACATATAGAGCAAAGCAAGTTTCTATGTGACTCATAACATTCCATTACAATATCTCCACCTCTTAAAGTATTAGTTAAGGAAAAAGCCTTGGTTAAGATGAAGCCTTTTGCAATCTTGTGGCAGACGACTACAGATACAAAAGGGTGTAAAAAGTAGATGCATGATGACCAGCAGCTTCCAGGAACAGAAATTAAGAAACAATATAGACCAATAATGAAAATGTCCTCAAAGTTTTCTCAATCAATCAAACATATTTATTAAGCACTTTTTACATCAGCAGTCGTCACAGTGCTTTCACAAAAAATACCCAGACTAAAACTCCAAGGAGCACACAACAACAGTGTTGAAGCACAGTGGCTAGGAAACACTAATGATTGCCTAGAGAGGAACCAGGCTCAGAGGGGTGACCATACCTCATCTGGCTGTGCTGGGTGATGATTACGAGTACAAGTAACAATTCCTAAATTCATATGGTCTGTGTCTAGAGTCTATAAAGCCTAATCTAGGTTAGAAGCATGAGCAGATGGGCAGGACAGGGACAGTCCAGGGTGGGATGATAAGGGGGTCAGCAGGATGGCAGATGGAATCATCAGGTACCCTCTTGATCTGGGTTGGGAGGGGGGTCAGCAGTTTTATCTGTGTCAGAGCAGTCTGAAAAAGGATTCATGTTCCACCTTCAAAATTGCCAAGATTTATTGTATCCAATTCGGCCATTTGGTGCTTTAGAACTAATTGCAGATTAACCCAACTCAGTGGCAACCTGGGGATCCTCAACAGTAAACCACTCTTGATGATAGGGTTTAGCAACTGTGATTTCTAGGTAGTTCAGAAGCTTATATTGTAGGTCTGAGTTATTATTGGACCTAAGTTACTTCCCTCTTGCCCAGTAGTCAGTTTCATCACATGTCACTTGCATACTTCATGTCCTCTCGTCTCCTCCTCCAAAGCCATTGGATGAGAAAGCCAGTGGCCCCTGCCATCTGAATTCTCCTCCAAGATGGAAACGAGGTAAGGAACAAAGGAGTGTGAATTTAAGATCTTGCCAGTGAGTCGTGCTGAAAACATACAGGTCCACGCCCACATTAAAAAACAAACAGGACTTCCACTCCCACATTAAAACAACCAAGTCCAAGTGCAATGAACAATAATCAGATTAACATCCCAGTTATATCAAATATCAGCATATCCAGTATATCATTCAGGACCTTGTTATTTTACAGGCCTGTATGTGACCTATTCATGAGAACATTGTCTTCTCAGAGCCACAAAAGTGTGCCTTTGGGTACCTTTCATTTCCAGAAAACCTGGGCAGTGTTTATGGCCAGACCAAGGAGGGGATGTCCTGGCAATTACGGTTGACTCCATGATATAGGGAGTCCTGTTCAGTGAGGGGTATTGAGTATCACGCCCATATTGTCATCAATGCTATTGTTTGCGAAACAATTGAAGGATATCAAGGCCTTCTTAGACAATTCTCGGTGTAGAGCAATAGATTGCAACATTCATGGAACAATCAACATAATGTAATCTTAACTGTATGGAAATTGCCTCTACTAAGGATGTTTCTAAATACATGCATGCATGTTCTTTTTCAGGGTTTTTAGTCAGCTGATTTATTTTTAGATGTTATTCTGTATTATTACATTACCAATTTCTTGATCTTTCTCATGTCATTGTTATGTGGACCCAAGGAAGAAAATCTGTTGCTTCTGGCTGTAGCTTAACAAGAGTATTAACAAAAGCTCAAAGTAATGTGAAAACACTGGCACAATGAGGCATTTCAGAGCAACACTGAATGTGCTCTATCATTATCAGCTAGCTTTATCTATGAGAGTACCCATCTTTAAGATGTAGATCTATTAAATTAAAGAAAATCATACACATATTACAGACATAATGACAATACATATTCAATCTGGAATTGAATAATAACTACAGTAGTTCTTTAGAAAATATTGTTGCCATTTTATAAGAAGCAGAATGGATGAATTTGGTACAGACAGAAACAAAGAGTTGTTTTTCAATCTTTCTGGGGACCAAACAAATCCACAAAATATTAGATCCCAAAAACTAATGCTAATCTCAAAAAGATTTAGTTAATTTAGTTAATATTTAATACTTAAATACTTGGACACATTATTACTAAGATAAACTTTGATGAAATGTATAGTTTTACCGTGATCAATAGAAGTGTTTCAGTAGGTTTTAATTGTAATGTAGCTTTTCTTGCTCAGGACGCAGAGTTTCTATTCATGAATTTGGATGTTACTATTAATGCTAACACCCCCCAAAATGCTAATAATGCTAATTCCAGACTTGGACAATGGCTTGTTGTGAAAAATGACATTGGACATGGGCAATCAAGGACAACTTAGGGATATATGACTTTTGAGATACTGTAATCAGTAATAATCAAGATTCAAACAAAAAAGTATTGGAATGTTTCACTTATGTACATTTGGAGGCATCACTTCATGATTTGATTTACGAAAAACAATTTACGAATTTTTCCACAATATTAAAATTTCTTTAGATGCACCTGTGTATAACCAACATTCCAATGGTTGCCATATATTTTATCAAGGACCACAATAACAAAGGATTTTGACATAACTGGTAAATCACTGGTAGCTTTGCAACTTAACAGAGTAACATTTGACTAATTACCATTATCAATCCTTGAGCTGAATTGTAAAATCCTGTATGGTGGTCTTTTGGCATTAGTACCTCAAGGAATCACAAGGCTGGTAAAGTAGAAGAATGTCTTTATGTGAAGATTTGTGTTAACATTTCTTGCTAACTTCCATTTAGGTTTTAACGATTTAACTGATTAACCGTTATCAAAGTAAACTTTTTGGATAAACTCTACCCAACTATGATAACTAATATATATAGCATTTAACTAAATAATTAGACAGTGTACATTAGTCAGTACTTGGGGCGGAAACCCTCTTCATGAAGTTACGTGTGTAAAATATATTGTTCAATGATCACTAAAATCTACTAAAACAAATATGCAATATGATGTTAACTTTTAAACATTCTAGAATTGTCTTTACAGTAAATAACATTTATAGGTTGACTCATAAAGTTTAAAAGGGTGTGAATGCCTGGTTTTGTCATTTCTCTTTCTATTTCACCCACACACATCCAACCACTATGTGGTTCAACCCACTACTGAAAACAGAATGGAACAGCTGTATAACCTTCTGGCCATTACAACAATGAACAACCATTTGTTGTTTTGGGCAGTGTGCTTCAAAACCAAACTTTTAAGGAGGACATGGTATAAAGCAAGCCTGAACACTTGTTGGTTATTCCCCCAGAACCTAAGTGACCAGATACAGAGGGAACCTGGGTTGAAATACTAAAATAATTTAAAATACTTTTTCTGTGCTTTATAGCTCTTGCCTATTGCAATGGAACTTCAAGTTGCAAGATGTAACACATCTGTCTGGTACTTTGAACCCATGTTTAAAGGCAGAACGGATGTGTGTTGGTGGAGACGCCCATGTCATTTTCAACTCTTGACAAAATCTTTGTCTCCTTGGCTGAAGGACTTAAGATATTCCTTTAAGAAAAAGCAGAGGAAAAGTTACTTCCCAGGCCAAGACTACATAAGAGCTCCGACAGAGGAAGATGAGGTCAATCAAGAGACACACCGTACTATGTTGGTAGACATTAGGTAATAAAGAAACTAAACTTTCAGACATGTTCCACAACTTTCTTCTGAAAGGAAAGTTGAAATCAAGATTTAGCAACAACTAGGACGTTGGTCGCTTCACCTGTTCGTGACTAGACAGGGGGGTGAAACTATTGATGTGACAGGAATGATGTCATTACATATTTTGTCTGGTTAGGTTGAACAAAGGAAAGAGAAAAATAACAGCACTTTAAAGGTGGTTTTCCCTGACGTGTTACTCGGTCTTCATTTAGCAGGGCGTTGCGCACTGTAACTGGTCATGTTTATGGGACTGATGTCCACCCCATCAAGGACATTGGCTCAACACATTAGGAAGCAGTGAGAGACACTGTGTGGGCTGTTTACACCACAGTATAATCAAGGCAAAAACAGAATCTCCAGATTAGATTATATATGCTTGGGTTAAGAAATGGTGCTTTGGTTTTCATATGAACCAGGTCAAATTCATCAAATCACTCCTCCCTAGGTTAACCAAATGGTAATGACAGCTTTTTGTAGTTTATCAAAATAATGCATGAGGGAATGTTCTTGGATCAGTGGTCAGACCTTGATTCCAAGGGAAAGATAATAAAACAAACTGGAGCCACTTGAGAGCGATATAGGAAGTACACCGATCAAGTCACATGAGATTGTACCAAGATATGACAAGGACAGGAACTCACTAATGGCCTGTCCCGGTGTGTGTTCACAGCCTCCACTTTCAGGTCATACATTTCTACTTTACACCCTGGCAGAGAGGAAAACAGAAAAAAACATCTACCTTACCCTGACAGATGGAGGAGAGGACCTGATATCTAAGGCCATGCTGTCTTGGATGAGATTACCTACCATAGGCCACAGGGGTGAGCTTTAAAACTGTGTGAAGGGGGCATGTCAAGTAGGGCAGGTCCTCTGTGAGAAAAGAAAACATCATGTCATCCAAATAATACACTGCCAACCTGGGCCACTCGGTGTTAATGTGTTGGTTAGCACAAGTCCTAACAAAATCTACTGATGAAGATCAGAGTAAATCCAGAACAAGGTTCGTCAAAGGTGGGTATATGAACATTTCCAAGGCACTGAATATCTCAGAGTGTAAAGTACATTATTAAGAAATGGAGAGAATAAGGAATGACTGTAAATCTGTCTACAACAGGTCAACCTCAAAAACAGGAAGAGCACTATTCAGGAAACGCAACAAGTGGCTTTGGGCAACTCTGAAGGAGTCTTTCACAGCTATGCTATGAGACAATAGCCTGTTTGGTCCACATAAGGGGCCTTTATTACTGTGGCAAAAAAAAATTTGTTTTAGCAAAAAATTAAACACGCGAATCAGGGCAAAAATATATCATTTCAAATGATGCCCATAATAAAACAAAATATGAAGAAAGTGAGTCTCCAAAGGCACTGTAGATAAATACGTCTATATTTAAATGACATGATATCATAACTCAGATCTAATTACTTCCCTTCTCTGACATCTGGAAACATTCCAGTGGGTTCTGCCCACAGTGGAGGCGAGCTGTGGCAGACAGTGGCTTTATTGACTGTTAAAATTCAGCTTTAGGTACAACCACTTCCGTTCCTAAGTTGGCAAAAAACGGCCCTGTGACATTCTGTTTCTAAAACTCTTGTTTCTTGCTTTATTAACATGGACATGTGCTTTTTTACAAACGCATGCTGAAATAAGCCTTGTTTGTGTGCTTGTATTCTGGCTAAAGACACTGAGTAGCCAAACACGTGGAGATGGGCCGTTTCATGAGGAGGGCTGAACAGGGCCGTAGAAGGGCAACATCCCAGCAGAAGGACCGGTATCTGTTCCTTTGGGCAAGGAGGAGTACTGCCAGAAAACCATTACCTCCAGCGGGCTACTGGGGTGGATGTTTCTGACAACCTATCAGAAATCAACTCAAATTGCACTGTGCAGCTCCATTGGCATTCGCCAGAAAAAACACTGAATGGGCAGGTCCGCCATTGGCACCACGTTCTCACTGAGCACACGTGACCGACATCTGGAGCCTGGAGACCCCGTGGTGAATCTTATGCTGCCTGCAACATCACCCAGCATGACCCATTTGGCGGTGGGTCAGCGATGGTCTGGGGAGCCTTATCCTTGGAGGGCCGCACGGACCCCTACATGCTAGCCGACGGTACCCTGACTGGTGTTAAGTACCGAGAGAAGTCAGACCTTATGCTGGGGCAGTGGGCCTTGGGTTCCTCATGGTGCAGGACAATGCCTGGTCTCATGGCCAGAGTGTATAGGCAGTTCCTGGATGATAAAGGCATTAATGCCATTAAACGGCCCTCACGTTCCCCAGACCTAAATCCAATTGAGAACCTCGGAGACATTATGTATTGGTGCATTGGGCACTGACTAGTAGCGCCAGACTGTCCAGGAGCAGGCAGCCAGGCTCCTGGGGGCCACCACACTTCCAAGTCCCATTATGAGAGGCCGTGATGAAATGCACACCAGCTGGAACAGCCTGTGATTTCAATAGCTTACTTTGATTTTACGTAAACCATTGTGAGTCTGAATCCAGCCCTCAAAGGATTGCTGATTTTGGTTTCCATTGACCTCTGTTACGTAGCATTTTCTCAATGAATGAAACGATGTAAAGTAAAGACTTACATTTGTGTATATATTTTGTTCATCAAGACCAGATGTGTGATTTAAGAGCAGTGGATTTGCCAGTTTTAATGTGCTGATCTAATCATAGGATTGATGTCCATAAAAATGTTGTATACATTTCTTGCAGGCAGAGATGTTCATTATACTCAAATGAATATTTATTATACCCAAACAACTAAATATTTCCCCAATCACATATACAGTAATGCAAGTTTCGATGTGACTCAAAACATTCCATTCCAATGTCTCCACACTGTAAAGCATTGGTTAAGGTAAATGGTGTCTACTGTGGTGGCATTTTGCAATCTTTTGTGAAGATCCCTTCCGATACAAAAACAAGGGTGTGAAAAGTAAATGCTTGCTAACCAACAGTTTCCAAGACCAGACATTAAGAAACAATATAGACCAAGAATGAACTTGTTTCCTATGTGACAGATCAATCTGAAAAAAGATTCACGTTCCACCTTAGACTTAGACCTTTGAGACATTTATTAATTACATTAGATCTTTTTCATAAAGGTAAAATGTATTTAATCTATATTTAGACAAGTACTCATTTATTTCAGCTCTGCAGAACATTAATAGAATAGAACATTTCAAAATAAATAAAGAATAGCATAAAACACATCACAAGCCACTCAGAAAAAAACCCCCATTAGATTCCTCCTAAAAAACAGGTCCCCAACTAACATGTCAAATTGCCAAGAAGTATTGTAATAAATGTGGCCATTTGGTGCTTTAAAACACATTGCAGATGAACCCATCTCAGTGGCATCCTGGGGATCCTCAACAGTAAACCACTCTGCCATCTGAACTCTCCTCCAAGATGGAAACGAGGTAAAGAACAAAGGAGTGTGAATTTAAGATCTTCCCAGTCGTGCTGAAAACAAGGAAGTCCACTCCCACATCTGACCACATTAAAACCACCCGAGTCCAAGTGCAATGAGAAACAATCAGATTAACATTCCAGTTATATCAAATATCTAACAGCATTATGCCAGTATACAGGCCGGTACCTGACCTATTTATATGAAGACAGGATTTGTGACCAGGCCAAGGAGGGGATTTGCTGGCAAGTACGGTTGACTTCGTGAGATAGGGCTGGGGGAAGGGGGGTATTGAGTACCAAGGCCTTCTTTATTCTAGAAACATTTATGGAACTTTAAGTATTTTTTTTGTAAATATAAATGTTCGTTTTTATGCATGTAAAATGTGGAGGCACATCAGAAGCACTCGAAGGCACTGGCTTAGACCACTAAATCAACATAGAAAGAGGCACCAAGAACAGCGCTGCATTGACTCTCATTATCAGCTATCTTTGTGTATGGAAGTATCTCTCTTCATGATGTAATTTCAAAATGTTTTCAATGAACACAGAGATTTCAGTAAAAACATCTCACAACAAATATTCAAAACATATGGCTTTGCAAAACCACTGGAATACTAACACAGTAGCTCTTTAACAAAAATATTTTTGTCATTTTATTAGAGGAATGGATGGATCTTTAATGCAACTGTTGTTTTTCTTTCCCCAAAATCTTAGATTGCAAAATCTTAGATTGCAAAATCTTAGATTGCAAAATCTAATGCTAATCTCAATACCATCACCACTAATTCCTAAATCTAACCCCTATCCTAAGAATGAACCGAATAGAACATTTTACCTTTAACCTAAACACTAATCAGAAAATAGCCAATTTTCTTTTTGGGACAAGCAAAAAACTAAAGAAAACATAAGAATAAAATATAGTTTTACTTTCTTTGCAGGGATTTGTATGGGGAGGTATATGCTTGGAAACTGTTGAAATGTACCAGTAATCTACTGGCTTTTACATTAGTTTAAGTGTCAGACACCAATTTAGTGAACATTTAACTTCAAACATGTGGTTAATCTAAGGGCATTCAGAAACAAAACACAGAAAGAGAAATACAAATGACACAGTAATTGCAGTCATATTACAATATTTTTTGTATGGACATCAGTAATAAGATGAACGGTGAGGAAATGTGCAACCCATTAAAAAGGATAGTTTTACCTTGATCAAAAGAAGTGTTTGAGTAGGTTTTCATTTGTAATGCCACTTTTGTTGCTCAGGAAGCAGAGTTTCCATACATGAATTTGGATGTTGCTAATAAGACTAATTCCAGGCTGGGACAGAGATGAAAAATGACTCTATGGGGTATCCGGGACCACTAAGGGGTATATGACATTACATCCAAATGTGAATCTAGGTCGTACGATCCCTTCACTATATTAATACAAATGTTTTACATTATTTAATTATACAGCTCCGGGAAAAAAATAAGAAACCACTGCACCATTTTGATTCCTTTCAACTTTTTTGAAAAGGAAACAAAAAGGTGCAGTAATATCTTAATTCTTCCAGAGCTGTACGTAACCAGTTGCAATATATTTTGTCAAAATTACAGGGGATTCCCATATAATTGGTAAATCACTGGTGGCATTTGACTAATTAAAAACATGAATCCCTGAGCTGAATTATAAAATCCCGTATGGAGGTATTTCAGCATAAGTACCTTAAGGTCTACCTTAAAGCACAAAAAACTTGGAATAGTACATACTGTATGATATTCATGAGACATAAAAAAAATATATATATAATAAATATATATTTGCTCTATATATACACATATGTGATGCAACGGTTCATGGTATTTTATCAAGCAATTCGGTAGCACCAACCGTTCAATACGCACAAGTTAACCGCAGTTACAATACGCCAGTCATTTTCCAAAACATTCTCATTGTGCTTTAACTCCAGCAGTCAAAGCACAACCCACGTTGTAGATTCAAATCCACGGAACCAGACGCATAGCTGGGGAACATAGGGCGAGCAACCGCTTGGTGCCTCAGGCTGTTAGGGGCGATTGCTTCGTCTCAAAATGTAGCAATGGCAGTAACCGCACCCCCTTACCCTTAAACAACCAATGACAGATTTGCAATGACAATGAACCTCCTTAAAGGCGCCCAATGAGGAAAACCGAAAAATAAACAATATTCTCTCAGTTCAACACACCAATTTGATTTACGGTCTTTCAAATCCACTGTGTGGAAACATTTTCAATTCGATGTTCAGTACGACGACGAGAGTAAGAAGACCGTAAACAAAGTACAGACTACGAGCAATGCTTTGACATTGTCAGCTACTGGAGTGAAAACAATTCTAGCCTGTATCGTTCATTCAAAAACCATACAGTTATCCCAAAACATACAGAACCGTGGACCCACTTTACCGTGGCATCCATGGGCACCAAACCGTTAACAACATAATATTTTGGTTCACTGTAAAAATCATTATCGGACTAACCAAAAACACATATATACATACATATAAACATTTTTTGCTTTAGTCCGCAGTGTGGAACGAGGCCAAATTCAATGCTTGCAGTGCTGAATGTCTAGATGCCATTTTCAAAGTAATACATGTATTTCTATGCAGTAAGGGTGCGCGCTAGTCTCAAGGCTTCGGAGTGGAAAAAAACGAACCATCGTATTACGTGCGAGCTGCTATTCGTGTGTTGTAAACAACATCTGTGATTAGCCAACAAGGAATGCGTCTCTAGTATCTGTAAAATAGATTGGCTATTCATTGTTATGGTGAGGCGAGACCTTCTAAAATGGGGTAATTTTATTGTCACTTTACGTAGCCTCGCCTTGACTGAAAAGAACGAACCTAATGTAATTTGAGTTAGTCAGAAGTAGAAAGTAGCACGTTTTTATATTATAAAGATAGGATGTCCACTTAAACATTCTAGAATTGTCTTTACAGTAAATTAAACTGTATATGTTGAGTCATTAAGTGTGAAAGGGCATGTATGCCTGGTTTTGTCATTTCTTTTCACCAACACACACCCTATGCGTTAAAGCTATTCCCTATTGCATAGGAACTAAATTTTGCAAGTTATAACACACTGTCTAGTACTCTAGGCAGGCTAAAGGAAAGGGTACATATATTTACATAAATAGTTTTCAAGTAGTATTTATACCCATGTCTAAACGGAGAACGGATGCGTGTTAGTGGAAACATCCTTTTCGGTCATTTTCAACTCTTGACAACATCTTCTAAGTCTCCTTGGCTGCAGGACTTAAGAGACTCCTGTAAGAAAAAGCGGGGGGAAAAAGTGACCTCCCAGGCCAAGCTGTGCCTAAGACTACACATGAGCTCCGACAGAGGAAGATGAGGACAATCTAGAGACACACTGTACTCTGTTATTAGACTTTAGGTAATAAAGAAAATAAACCTTCAGACATGTTCCACAACTTTCATCGGAGAGCAAGTTGGAATCAAGATTACTATAGCAACAACGAGGGCGTCGGTGTTTAACTCACGGAGCCTTCGCCTTCTAGTAGCATTGCAATATAATAAAACTGCTATGGCAAATGTCTTGCTCAGTTCCAGTTCACAGGGCATAGGCAACACATTTAAAGAAAGGGACATCTTTCATGTACGGAAAGACAACACTAACCTTGTTTTGTGTGATCTCTGCTACCTCGGGGTCTTCCGAGAATTGCATGTGGGGTAGAAAGGGGGCCAGGGGCCTTCGAGATTGAGGTGGGTTACCAGCGCTGTATAGGCGTGGCCGCTTCACCTGGTCGTGACTAGACAGGGGGGTGAAACTATTCCTCCGGAGGAATGTGACAGGAATGATGTCTTTACATATTTTGTCCTGGTTAGGTTGAACAAAGGAAAGAGAAGGAGCATCAGCGTTTGAGATAAATTAGGTGTTTTTAAGTGTGTGTGGACCTGTGTGTGTCCCATGCAAGTCTGCTCCACTTGTGAAAACAGAAATAAATTAACAGAACTTTAAAGGCTGTGTTGCGGTTCTTTTTCCCCGACTTGTTACTCTGTCTTCATTTAGCAGGGAGTTGCGCACTGTAACTGGTCATGTTTATGGGACTGATGTCCACCCCATCAAGGACATCGGTTCAACACATTAGGAAGCAGTGAGAGACACTGTGTGGGCTGTTTACACCACAGTATATCTCAAGGCAAAAACAGAATCTCCAGATTAGATTATATATGCTTGGGTTAAGAAATGGTGCTTTGGTTTTCATATGAACAAGGTCAAATTCATCAAAATCACACCTCCCTAGGTTATCCAGAAGGTAATTACTAAGTTTTTGTAGTTCATCAAAATGATGCATGAGGGAATGTTCTTGTATCAGTGGTCAGACCTTGATCCCAAGGGAAAGATAATTAAAAGAAATACTTGATCCACTTGAGAGCGATATAGGAAGTACACCTATCAAGTCACACAGATTGAACCAAGATATGACAAGGACAGGAACTTACTAATGGCCTGTCCCGGTGTGTGTTCACCGCCTCCACTTTCAGGTCATACATTTCTACTTTACACCCTGGCAGAGAGGAAAGAAGAAAAAAACCATCTACGTTACCCCTGACAAATGGAGGAGAGGACCTGATATCTAAGGCCATGCTGTCTTGGATGAGATATCCTACCGTAGGCCACAGGGGTGAGCTTTAAAACTGTGTGAAGGGGGCACTTCAAGTAGGGCAGGTCCTCTGTGAGAAAAGAAAACATCATGTCATTCGCATAAAATAATACACTGCCAACCTGGGCCACTCAGTGTTAATGTGTTGGTTAGCTCAAGTCCTAACAAAATCTACTGATGAAGATCAAAGTAAATCCAGAAGAAGGTTTTTCAAAAGCCCCAAAGGTAAGATATGAACATTTCCAATGCAGTGAGTGTAACAACGTCCATTATTAAGAAAGAGAATGAAGCATGACTGTAAATCTGTCTACAACAGGTCAACCTAAAAAAATAATAATAATTAAAAAAAGAAAACAGGATTTGGCCAAGAAAAGCACTATTCAGGAAAGGCAACAGGTGGCTTATGGCAACTTTAGGAGTCTTCCACAGCAGATATAGCACATAAGTGATTTTTATTACAGTGGCCAACAAATTGTTGTTTTAGAAAAAAACAAAACTCAAATGAAATCTCGGTCTGTGGGAAATTCTGAGACGAAGTGGAAGCACAGCCAAGACAGCGCTAGAAAGGCTAGGGGACTTTTTTGAACATCTGTGGGAAGACCTGAAGATTTCCTGATGCCAGGTTTCACTGTTACACCCATCTAATCTGACAGAGCTGGAGTGGATCTGCAAGGAGGAATGGGAGAAACTGCCCAACCCCAAGTGTACAAAGACTTGAAGCTCTAATCGCTGTCCTGTGCGCTTTTAATAATACTGCTACTACTGAATCAAGGATGTAAATACCTAGGTACATTAAATATTTCAGTTCATTTCAATAAATTGTCAGAAAACATTTTATGGTTTCATAATTTCTGGGTATTGTTTGGATTGAGGGCAAAACATTATTATAAATTATGTCTATAATCAAACAAAATATGAAGAACGTGAGCCTGACAACTTTCCAAGTCACTGTAGATAAACAGGTCTATATATAGATGACATTATTTCATAACATTACTTCCCTTCCCTGACATCTGGAAACCATCCTGTGGGTTCTGCCCACAGTGGAGGCGAGCTGTGGCAGACCGACTTTACTGACTGTTCAAATTCTGCTTTTGGCACTAAATACTTCTGCTCCTAAGTTCACAGGAAGCTAAATATGGCCATGACATTCTGTTTCTATTATTGTCCAGTTTCATGCTTAATCAAGCAAAATATGTGTTTGTATCCTGGCTAACATCACCAAGTAGCCAAACACGTGGCATGTGTAAATGTGCATTTCTGTAATAAAGTGAGTTCATACCAGCACTCTTATCCAGGAAGTAAGCAAGCAGACATCGCATTACAGCTTGGTGACAAATAACCAACACGTTGCCCTGACGCTCCAGTTCCATGATAACCGGCTCTAACCTCTGCACAAGGTCCTGGTAGGACTGTGGAGAGAGATGTAGGAACTGAGCTCCAAGAGTGGGTGATCAAGTCAGACGTCTGTAGAGAGAAGGGGTTATCATACTTCTCCTCCTGGGTAGCGGTAGTGGTACTTGTCCTGGTCTCTCAAGGCAAACTCCTCTGGGAAGGTATCCTTAATGCTCTCATAGGTCATCTCCTCACACACACCCTAAGATATATGACATATCATTTTAAAAGACAATCACTGTTCAACAATGTGAAAAAAACCTGAACTCTATGGGCTTTGACTGCACTGTGATGCTAAGGTATTTACAGCGTCAATCTCGTTGAGGATCTTCCATTGCTCATAGGGCACCCCAAGCTCCTCAGCAGTCTGGATGGTCCTTCTAAGCTGGCTGGTCCACACCTTTAGGTCGGGCAGACCATGCTCCTCTACAAAATCCTTCAGTGCTCCAGCAAACTGAGAGAAAATTAGAATAAGCAAAGTTTAAAGGTGGACTAAACAATTACTCTGCCACGAGGAGCACTGTGGATAATTGAATGGTTAAAGTTTCTGACAAAGTTAACTTGAGGCACATTGCAAAGTCTTTATATAACTGAAAAGGTATACCGTGGGATAAAATAAAATAACACATTAATGTATACATTTACTATAAAAGTTTAACCTTTATAATACAGCGCTTATCTGGGAACCAAATACGCTTTACATCTCGCACAAAACAAACACCCAAAGAGAGTGACTGCACAATACACAGACAAACATGTAGAGGGAAAGGACTCAGACATGACACTGATGAGGCTTGAGGCGGTACAAGAAGATGGTAACAGATTCAGAGTCATTTATAGTGAAAGGTCCAAGCCTTGGAGCAGCCTTAGAGGAAGCCCTGTCTCTAAAGCTCCATAGCTTGGACCAGGGCATGATGAGGTGACCAGCTGTAGCAGAGCCTAGTGACCAAGGGGGGTGGTATTGGGAAATATGATCAGAGAGGTAGAGTGGATATGATCAGAGAGGTAGAGTGGATATGATCAGAGAGGTAGAGTGGAGCAAGCTGAGGGAGGGCTTTCTAGGTGAGCAGAAGCAGGGGTGGGCATTCTTCCCAAAAAAATCATATCACGATAGTTGCCCTGGCTGTGTGTTTCGGGTCGTTGTCATGCTGGAAGACCCAACCACGACCCATCTTCAATGCTCTTACTGAGGAAAGGAGGTTTTTGGCCAAGATCTCGCAATACATGCCCCCATCCATCCTCCCCTTAGGGCAGAGCAGTCGCCCTGTCCTCTTTGCAGAAAAACATCCCCAAAGATTGATGTTTTCACCTCCATGCTTCACGGTTGTGATGGTGTTCTTGGGGTTGGAGTTCAGATTAAAAAGCTCTATTTTTGTCTCATCAGACCACATGACCTTCTCCCATTCCTCCTCTGGATCATTGGCAAACTTCACATTGGCAAACTTCACATGGGCCTGGACATGCGCTGGCTTGAGCAGGGGGACCTTGCGTGCGCTGCAGGATTTTAATCCATGACGGCGTAGTGTGTTACTAATGGTTTTCTTTGAGACTGTGGTCCCAGCTCTCTTCCTGCCGTGTAGTTCTGGGCTGATCCCTCACCTTCCTCATGATCATTGATGCCCCACGAGGTGAGATCTTGATTGGAGCCCCAGACCGAGGGTGATTGACCGTCATCTTGAACTTCTTCCATTTTCTAATTATTGCGCCAACAGTTGTTGCCTTCTCACCAAGCTGCTTGCGTATTGTCCTGTAGCCCATCCCAGCCTTGTGCAGGCCTACAATTCTATCCCTGATCTCCTTACACAGCTCTCTGGTCTTGGCCATTGTGGAGAAATGGAAGTCTGTTTGATTGAGTGTGTGGACAGTTTTCTTTTGTACAGGTAACGAGTTCAAACAGGTGCAGTTAATACAGGTAATGAGTAGAGAACAGGAGTGCTTCTTAAAGAAAACCTAACAGGTCTGTGGGAGCCGGAATTCTTACTGGTTGGTAGGTGATCAAATACTTATGTCATGCAATAAAATGCAAATGAATTACTCAAATCATACAATGTGATTTTCTGGATTTTTGTTTTATATTCCGTCTCTACATTTTTATCATAGGTACACTTCAACTGTCACAGACAGAACAGACCTCTACATGCTTTGTAAATAGGAAAATCGGCAGTGTATCAAATACTGTATGTAGGCATGTATGTATGTATGTATGTATAGAAATAAGTACATCATTTAATCATGAGCACTAACATTTTTAGATTTTTGTAACCCAAAAAGGTAATGTACTAAATACACTCCTCCCCCCATCGTTGTTGTTACTCACTCTTTGGGCTGGGTATTTGCATAAGCACTTCCTGACAACTGGTGACGTGAAACGAGGGCGTGATGGAATACATTTGACTTACAGAGCAACACAGCAGAAGGTGGTACCTTTTTCCCCTGATCAGACAGCATGGCGTCGCCCCCGATACGTCCCTCCACGTTATGGTGGCTCTCTCCGTGCCGACACAAATAGATGGAGTGGGAGTGCACGTGGATGTTCATGAGGTAGTACACGATCTTGCTCTGAATGTAGTCCTGCACCTTGTTGACCAGGAAGCTCCGGCCAACGTTGATGACCTGAATGAAGGACCGGTCCCTAGGGATCAGAGGCCAGAATGAAGGTCAAGATCGAATGAGTCAGTGAACTGATAGCATCTTCATCCGATGCAGACAAATCACTTACGAACAAAAAGAAAAACATTAAATAACTCATGCACTCAGAAGGCACTCAGTAGTAGCAGTAATTATTTCTCTATAATTGAATACAAAAAATTAAGTTACTAAAAGCAGGACCTTCCTGATTTCTACACGCTTTAGGTCACGTTTAAATATATGTTAGGCAGGCATATAAAATTGATTTTGACAATAATTTTGTTTGTCATAAAAAACAACAAAAGATTTTAAAGTAAGGAAATTCTTGTAAAACTTTTGGTAGACGCTTGAGGGAGAGGTGTCACTCCCTAATCTCAGGCGGTACCACATGTCACATTTGACTGCACACAGATTACCAGGTCTGCACATCCAACAAGGCTGCCAGGCAAACATAAAAAATGACTTGCGCATTACAACCCCACCTATGGACCATTCAGTGCCACTCTTCTAGTAGAAGAATTACAACACCACCTATGGACCATTCAGTGCCACTCTTCTAGTAGAAGAATTAAAACACCACCTATGGACCATTCAGTGCCACTCTTCTAGTAGAAGAATTACAACACCACCTATGGACCATTCAGTGCCACTCTTCTAGTAGAAGAATTACAACCCCACCTATGGACCATTCAGTGCCACTCTTCTAGTAGAAGAATTACAACCCCACCTATGGACCATTCAGTGCCACTCTTCTAGTAGAAGAATTACAACCCCACCTATGGACCATTCAGTGCCACTCTTCTAGTAGAAGAATTACAACCCCACCTATGGACCATTCAGTGCCACTCTTCTAGGATAGCTGATAATCTCAGAGTTTAGAGCCTTCAAACTCAGATCTAGAGTTCAAAGCCAGTTCCAATAAATTTTTTCACTGAACCCTAACTCTAACCGTGATTTATTTAGACCTGGGATACCAGGTGGGTGCAATAAGAGCCTAGATAAAACAGAAACCTGACAAGGTAGAATTCAGAATTCAGTACCAAAGGCTTGTGGTGGAATTAATTCTATGAGCCTCTCCCACAAATCCTCTGTTCGTTCTGTTCTCGTCCTCAGTCACACGATATTATGTCAGACATTTTGGGGAATAATTACATCATTACATAATGATCATAGACAGTGAATGTCTTACCGATCGTGTTCGTCTGGATCTAATGGTTGATATGTGACTTTGTAACATTCTATTCTTTTTAGAAAATCTTCCATCACACTCTCTCGGTTTCTCTCTGGGTAGTCTGGACTGGACACCTTCACATCCTGGGGAGGTGAATGAGAGGTGCATGACAATGAATCAATGGAAATACCTTTAAGAGTATTGTAGAATATTATAACACAACTAGTTCTAAATGTTTTAAAACATTTACCATAATATTGGCAGCAATGACATCAGGGTCATCACAAAATGACTCCACAAAAAACACCTACATAAAAAAAAGACACCAAAACAATTAGACAAAAATCTTTGAGTATGGTTTCTCTACCCAAGCATTGTAACAAGGTTGGTGACACAGACCTTGTAAGAATGTTCCTTTGCAAAACTAAGTATTAATTCTCTCCTCTCTCTGGTGGTGTTTGTGGCATCAAAAACCTGAAACACATTACATGTGAAATAAGACAACATCATAATCACAACAAAAACAAAGCCTTTTTAGTTGAACTAACATATCTTTGTTCCATGTGCACAAAACAGCAGAAAGATGTACACTCACAGCTATCTGGCCTCCCTCGGTCAAGTATGCTTTAACATCCTGCAACGCCACCAGAGCACACTGCCTGAAAGAACACCATTCGCCAGGCAAATAATGAGCTGATTTTCTTTCGATTCAGTTTTTGATCTGCATGAAAAACATTTGCTTTTCGGGGGGGTTTAACAAAGACAACGCTTGCCTCGTGTTGGAGAAAATTGTGAAAGTACACACACACGGTCACCAAAACAACCTTACAGGTCCAGAAACACCAAGACAGGACCCGACACTCACTTCCGGATTTTCATAGCCTCCTCGTTGTCATGCCTGAAGAAGTCATAAGACTTGTAGGCTTTCACAGCGTCTCGCCTGTAGACCCCCAGGTTGAACACTGCAACACAATGCAGGGCCATCATCACAAGCCCACAGGAAGGAGGCACAACATGTTCTTGTAATCAGAAGAGCATAGTGGGATGTTGTACTGTAGTGGGAGATTCTTCCTTATGAAAATGGATACAATCATTGTTTGTTTGTTTGTGTGGGCAGGGAGGTTTCCATAAAGGCATCCTTAGGAAAAAGGCTTGTTGATATAAAATACAACATTCGTATAATAGTGGATGAAGGACTTAACCTGCCTCATTAAAGACTCCGTCTAATCTAAATATACTGCAATCATTGTTTGTTCTTTTCCAATTTTGTGATGAATCACCGAACTGTGGTAGGAAGACAAACGAGTTCTACAGCATTTCAGTTAAATGACATTACACCATAAATATTTACACACAAACTAAACGACAGCTGGTCTATCCGAAGGAATTCAATTACAAATTGTCTACAATATACAGTAACCACTTTATCAGGTGCATCTGCTGGTTAACAAACAGGCAAACAGCAAGTAATGTGGCTGCAACTCAATATGTAAAGCACAGAGACATGGTTTAGTACTTAGAATAGTGATGACGTGTGATCTAAATGACTGACTGTGGTATGATTATTGAAACCAGACGAGGTGGTTGTCAGAAAGAGCGGACGTTCATGAATTGTCACCCACTGCAAGAGCAGCGATAGTCAAAATTGTCCCTCAAAGCCAGTTTCACTCCATATTACTTTGCACCCCCTAATCAGGGCCAGATTTCAATTTCAGTGCAGTAGAGTTATACAGAGAATAAAGTGATGAACAAAATATATCAAGAGAACCACAGTTCCGTGGGCAAGAATGGCCAGACTAATGCTAAAAGAAAGGTCACAAATAGAAAAATGATCACTCTTTAGGACAGTGGTATGCAGAAGGACATCTCGGAACGTGGAAACGGAAAAGCTACAGCAGCAGAAGACCACACCGATATCCAGTCCAGTCAGCTAAGAATAGGAAGATCACCTCCAAAACAGAAAGATAAGAAAAACTTTGCCAAGTCTGACAGCAGTTTCTGCTGCAACATGCAGACGGTTGTATCACAATTTGGAATAAACTGCATGAAAACGTGTCAACAGCACAGGCTAGCGGTTGTGCAATGTTGTGAGAAATACATTGCTCCAAACAAATGAAGGGAACATGTAGCCGTCACAGTAATCAAGTCAATGAAACTTCCGGGATATCAATCTGACCGGTTAGAAAGCATAAGAGATTGTGTACCAATGTCACCCGTTTTGGTGCAAATGAAGAGGCAACAGCTTGACAACATCCAAAACAAAAAATGGTTTTGCAGGTGGTGGCCACAGACAATTACTTTCTCAAGGAGTTTTGCCAGTGTCCGTGTCTAAAGAGGACATTCTCAAGAGCAAGACGCACTACTTGGAACAGTCCATGGATTTTCTAAGTTTGAATCCAGCCCTCAATCGGTTGGTGATTTTGGTTTCCATTGACCGTTGTTAAGTCATTTTGTGCTCAACGAATTACACAATGTACAGTAACGATTTTTATGTTGAACACATTTCCTTCACCGAGACCAGATGTATGATTTAAATGTTCATTTAACTGGCAGACATTAGGCACCTTAATAAAGCAGTTGATCATAATTTGAAATCCTGTATAATACATCCAGCGACGCTTATATACTACTAACCCTTAGTTGGCACTCCTATCCAGTTCAGGTAGCGCGTCAGCTTCTTGGACATATAGGTTTTTCCTCTGGCAGGAAGACCAATCATTACAATCACAGTGGGGGAGTTGGTCATGTAAGAGGCCCATGCTGTTCACAGATAAAGAAACATCAATCAAAACACTGGCTCTTAAATGTCAATAGAATGTACGCTAGGTTAGAAAGAATTACAGTAGCTAAACATTGTCCCAAAGAAATATGCAAATATATGTAAAAAAATAAATAATCATAGTGTTGGGTAGGGTCTATCTTCTGCCATACGTTACTCAGAGCCAATGAACACCCATCCCCAGTGCATTGAAAATAATCCCTTGCTATTCGAAAACAAGATCAGGCATGAAATACACATTTCTAGAACCAGCTTGTTGGAATGAATATTTAATGGTTAGCAGGGAGACAGCAGATCTGCGTGAAAGTGATGAGTGAGGGTGTATGATCTTAAATATTGGTAGTTCCTGACAAATACCTTACTGTGGACTTGACAGATTTAGTGCAATTCCATTGTGACATTATAAACCCCTACACATAAGATTCATTCAATAGCTAGTTTAAAGTCAATAGCTACACATAATTGTTCTGGCAATGACATTGAACAGGAAAGGGAGCCGACTGTAACATACAGAGCTGACCAAAAGATTATACTTACAGCATTTTTTTTGTACTTCATTTGTTTTGAGCTCTGTTCGCTTCCCCCCTGGTGAGGTTTCCATCAATACAGGAGATTTCTGCTGGCTAGAAGCCATGATGCTAGTTGAAACTATACACGTTCACTACGCTGTCCAATAACCTATGACGTTAGGTTCGCTTGGATGGAGACTGGTGCTGTGAGCCCTGGTCCTTCTAGCGGAGTGTAGTAGTCATCTTTTATCAGTAAATTCTGCAGAATAATTCAACGTCATGGGTTTCACTTACAAATGAGTACTACACTAAGACATAGCAGTATGCATTAGTAAATTTACAGAGATGAGGACACCATGCTGGAAAGACATTATAGGAATGAGCAAAATTTCAGAGAGTTACGCCTCCTTCTGATTGTCTTCCTGCTTCCGGCTATTCACAAACACAAAACTTCCTTAAATGTAAACTCGATTTGTCGAAGTTAGATAACTTGCAAAAGCGTTGAATTGTGTTAGGTACTGTATTAATTATTTTAGGGGGAATAACGAATGACCTAGAAATATTCTTAACTAACAAAGAGACGCTAGTTTTGGCAATCGTGGAGAATGGTGGGGTAAGCTAGCTAGCTTTGTGTGGCATAGCAGATAACTATATCTGTATCGACACCAAACCAGCTTTTGACCGTCAGCGTGACTGATATTGACCTTCAACTGAAAGGAGTCTGGTATGGACAACACGACCGTGTATAACTCGACTAACAAGGCACAGCGTATTAGCTTTTCGGGTTAAATATAAACAAATTCCATGTCTCCATAATCACACACTAAAACAGCTGCAAATATTTTCTCTCGTGAACATCAAGTGGCAGAACATGGCTATATTCAATTCAGCTTTATTAGCATGACGGTTATTACAAAAATATTGCCGATAGCTAGCCTTTTTCGTGCAATACAATTGCACACACGTATTCAAGTTACTGTATTATGGCCTGGATTAATTGCAATTCATATAGCTTCGTACTGATATGAATAAATTGCTACGACCGAATGGAACACACAAGTGAGGCATTCATTTGGTTTTTGAACAAAAATACAATTGACATTTTAGTGTATTGCAGTTAACGCAATACAATCACTAACATGAATTCGTTTAAATTAGGTTTCTCTTTTCTTTACCCTTGACTTTTTGTGGGCGGAACCGACGCGTTTGTCAGGGACGCACGTTTCAAGCTTTTAAACCCATTTTCCTCTATGAACTTGTTTTCAGACACTTCGGCCAAGATTCGTCAGTGTCAATACACGTTAGCTAACTAAGCACAATTATTTCATTATCCCTCTGAAAGTGACCGGTTAATAATGTCTACATTGTCTGATGCGCCCTTATTTTAAACTAAAAAATACCTGGAGGTCTTAGCATTTTTTTATTGCAATTCCATACACTTAAATAAACATACACCTGAACATAACGAATAGCACGTACATGTACTTACCAAAAAGACAACAGGTGAGTTGACATAGATAATTTCACAATTACCTAGTATGTGAATCACACCCGTCAATAACTGGGAGAATGCATAACGCCCCTGTCCAACAATAGGCTGTGGACCTATTGGGTTATTGTCGTCATGCTACGTCACTTTATTTAAAGCCAATGTTTAGGTCGAGAAACAACACTTCTTTTCACACCAAGATTTCAAATGGGTACCATTTTAAACAAGACAACTAGTGTTTATACTACTCTTGCAAGCATTGGGGTTTTGGCCGCGAACTTGTTGAAGGAGTATTGTGTTCGCTAAGACAGCCCAAACCCTTTCCCTAGTCACTTTAAAACCGGATGCTGCTTTGACTGCCATTTTAAGTGCCGGTTAAATTTACAAAAGATGCACTTGATTTAGTTAGAGGGGAAAGTGATCCGAGTTCACTTACCAGACTGATATCCGACACAATTAAATGCAAAGTGTAGGCTTTTAAGCAGCGGCAATGTGCTCTGGTACACCGGAAGTTCATTCATTAATTTTGAACGAACTGGAGCGCAGGCCTAACACAACCTGGTTTGTCGGGCGTGTGTATTCAGTTGTCCAGACGTTTTGCGTTGGCCTCGCCCCTCTACTGGTGTAAGATAGTCAAAACTCAACAGAGGTCGCATAATATCGCTTATTTAAATGAACCACAAACTGACATTGTACATATTTATTCTGAAATGCAATAACTCTTATCTCGTATCTGAGAATGTTGTTTGAAATACAACCTATTTTGGTGAAGTCGTCATCTTCTGTGGGCGGGGTGTGCAATTATAATGCCAGTTGTTGAACAGCATCTAGAAGCCTCGGGGTAGGTATTAACACATACTGGAAGTGAATATCCACACACATTGTTATTGGTTATCCCAATTATTTATTATTTCAAAAGAAATAACCTTCACAGTGTCTATCTAGTATAGTATAACATATGAACAACCATGATCAGTAGAATGTGCTTGATTTGAAAATTATGACCAGTAGTAGCTACAGTGACTTCATGAAGTATTCAGACCTTTTTTTCAAATCTTTTTCTCATAATTTTAGCCATCAGTCTATACACAATAACAGAGCGAAAACATGTGTTTAGAAATATCTAATGTAAATAAGTATTCAGTACTTTGTAGAAGCACCTTTGACAGTGATCACAGCTTTGAGTCTTCTTAGGTATGCCTCTACCAGCGTTGCACACTTGGATTTGAGCAGTGTTTCCCATCCTTGTAGATTATTTTAAACTCTGTCAGATTGTATAGGGATTGTCAGTGAACTGCTTTCTTCAAGTCTCCTCACAGATGTTCAATGGGGTTGAAGTCTGCTTTGGCTGAGCCACTCAAGGACATTCCCTAGAGTGGCTGTGTCATCTTCACCCCAGTTCGAGCTCCTGTGTGCTCTGGATAAGGGTTTCTTCATGGACCTCCCTGTATTTTTCTCAGATGATTAACCAGTCTCCCTGTTGCATTTTGGCCAAAGTTTGATTCTAGTCTCATCAGACCAAATAATATTTTCCCATGCCATATGGCTTTTAGGCACCCAGTCTATGATGAAGGCTAGAACCCTCTGGCAGGTTCTCCCATCTCCTGCTTATTAGTTTGGCTAACAGGCCAGCTTTAGGAAGGATCTTGGTGGTTCCAAACCTCTTCCATTTCTCAATGATAGAGCCTACTGTGCTAATGGATACAATAAATGTTTCATACATCTAGATCTCATTTATATACATTTCCTAACCTTCCACAGATGTATGTCTTAACATAACTGTATCTACAGCAATCTACATTGTTCCTTCCTGGCTTGATTTTTGCTTTGACATAAAATTTGAATTTGCCACATGTAAAATCCAATGTCCAAGAAGTTATAGTAATATTTTAAGGTTCATAAAATGACAAAGGGTCTGAATACTTATGTACAAACCGTAGAGAAAATCAATAGGTCTGAATACTTTACAAAGGCACTGTTAATGGTCCCCCAATCTTTTTTGTTAATCCATGTTTTTATTTGCATCTCTTAAAGAGCTCTTGGGGATAGTGTATTCACCAGTCACAAGCCTAAGGAGGTATATCTACAGTTAGCTACATGAGATTATACTGTTTTTGTCCATAGAAAATCTAATCTATGTAAAATAGATGTTTTTGTTTAGAGTCCCTTAATTTCCCTGAATGAAATATACGCATGGCAAAATCTTACACATTTTCATACAGTCCAGACCATCAGCTCTTCAAATCCGATAGATGACAAGTTTTGTATTTTCCAAAGTCTCTGTTGCCACAGGGTGTATGCATTGAGGGGTTGTCACTGTCATATGTCCATTATAGCCCTTTATAACTATAGAAGTACTTCAAACAAACTACCTAAAGAGCCCTGAACAGGCCCTTTGATCATGAAGAATTGGGGGAATAAATGTTAACTGGAATTACCACTGCCAGGTAAATGTCAGTCTTTACCAGTTCTAACTAGTTGAAACTATGATTGATGACGATGACCAATTCACAAATCCTGAAAAACATGCTGCTTCTGCACAACCAGTCCAATGATCATCTTTCATCTAGCATCCAATTGTCTTTTGACCAATTAGATAAACATTGAAACAAAACTGTGATTCATCAAAATACAAATGAGTGGAAAACCTCAGAACTGGCTTGCTTGTGTAGACCCAGCTACAATGAGACGACACTCATCTCCATCGTAGTAATTGGGCATCCTAACATGATTCTTCTCCCGAACTATGAAGAAGACTGTTCATACAGTGAAATATAACTGAAGAAAGTGATTAAATCGTCAGTAATATTAACACCTGAGCAAATATCACACAGCAATGAGTAGACTATAGTAAGGATGACAAGGAGATGGAAAAGGGATGTTTAATGATTTCTTTGGACAGTGAAATGTCCGCAGTTGATGAATTATGAAAACAAAATAACATCCTAGTGCTGCTGCCATGGGTGTCTAGTTGTAATTATCCTTCTCATGGACACTATGACCCAAACATACTAACTGTGGATTACATTTTAGGGCAGCCTATTGTGATGAAGCTATTATTACCCATTTATGGAAAGGACCAGCTTGTCAAGGATTAGTAGTACTGAGATCCTGAAATTGGAGATAATTCATTTCTAAATTCCAAATCAATCCTTTTAGCTTTAGACAATATTGTGTTTACATCACGGTCTACTGATCAGACCTCCACTTCTGATCCTGGGTAGAATTTCAAGCACCGTATTGTTAATTCTTCTCCAATCATTTGACATTGGGTGGCTAGGCTAGGGTGTTCATTTGGAATGTAACAAATTAATGAACATAACAATTCCTTTCAGAAAAATACATTTCATTGAAAAAAAATGTAAGCTGAAATCTCATATACATACTGTAGTGTGACAATGGCAATAATCCGCTTATTCAGTGATTGAAATGGTTCTCTTGGAATGATTTCAACTTTCAACTACACCATCCCTGTATCTCTGTACAATGGCCAATCATGTGCAGGACCACCAATTCTATCCAAAACAAATAACAATATAAAACCATTTTGGCACAGAAAATCTCTAATACAAAATGTTTTCAAATAATTTACCATAGTCCCTGAATCGGTCCGCTATGCATCTACCTGTATACAGGAATGAAAGGTCAAGAAGCCCTCCACACAGCCTATGGGAGTACATTAATGTAGGTTGAGCGTTGTCAAAAACATGGGAACGAACCAGGTATAATACCTGCCTAGAAACCAATATTCTGATACCTAAACCTTCTGAATGCACTGATCAGTGACACTTAAAAAAACCAAATGTCTTTATCTAAAAATGTGGTATGTTTGTATTCTTTTGGATCAGAATTCATTTCAATTTGTGTTAAGGCCTCTGATCAATTAAAGTGGGTATTGATGGATTGTGACGATCAAAGTGCTGTTACGGTAAAACTGCGGTCATCCTGAAAGGACCCTAAACAAAAAGAAGCAGTATAGCGGAAGCTCCTCAAAGCAGACTATGGCAAGGTTGAAACATCAAGTTTGACGTTCACCCATTGCTTGGCTTCAGTGCTAAAATGTTTATTTTTGAAGGGGCAGTTTTTACATTGCTAGCTCAAACATCCAGATTTTTATTATTGCTTATACTAGTTGTGAGCTCTGTCTTATGACAATGAAAATAAACCAGTTTTTGTAACCAGGCCAGACTGAGGAACTTTGAGTTGTCCTGTTGTAAATGTATTGGAGGTGGGATACAGGGAATGTTTTAAAATGGTGTGCAACACCTCATGGTCCCCAGAACCAAATATGGCTCAAGTAGGTCAAAATGAACCAGAATATAGAAGGGAGAACTTGACCTAATTACATGGTTCAAGTATGGAAGGTTCTGTTATCAAGTAATTTTCAATGCATATTACATTCCTACTGTAGCACACATCAACTGGCCATAGTAATCTCCCCCCTCCCCCAAGGAGCATACAAGACATGAAATATGATTCTGCACACACACAGCATGAGTGAAAGTGAATGAATCATGTGCGAATATCAACCTCATCATGTGCACATGGTCTATAAAAACCAAAAAACACTGAACCTTGTATAACAAACAATCTGGTAAAGAACATTTAGAAAAAGAACCATTTTGGTAGTAACCAGAGTGTGTGATAGGATGCTACAGCCTTCCTCTGATCTTTGTACTACGTCGGGGCACAAGACAACATGATCGGCTCATACGGATTCCATCCACGGTAAAGCTTAACATCCACAGCCAATGGTGGCAGCCTAATCCGGAGAGCAGACTGGAAGACTGGGTGGAGTGGCAAATCAGTGTGTACAGCTGTGTGTGTCCTGAGTGTGTGTGTGTGTGTGTGTGTGTGTGTGTGTGTGTGGTGCATCACTGGTAAATGCCAGGACTGCTTGGACTAGCCTAGCTCGTAGACTCAGAAGAAGTGTGGGGGTGATAAGACAGTAAATGCATGATACAAAGATTCTTCAGCTCAAAAGGATGTCCTCTATCCGAGATACTTCAACATGTAAGAGTCTCGATATATTTTAAGAGGAGATACTTATAATATTAATAGTAATAACAATAGTATTAAATGTCTGTAGGAAGTCCTTTCCTCCACGGCAGCCAGGAGGGAAGTGGGTTTGCATTGTTCTAATGGGTATAAGGGTCCTGTGACCTCTTGGGTTCGTCTATCGAATGCTGCTCTGCCATTAGGGGACTCTATGCCCCAGGGTGCATCCTGTGTGTGCGGGAGACTATTCCTACATTTGGAGCAGCGTGTTTGTGTGTTCCTTCATGGGGTAGAACGGTGGCCGTCTGCTCTCAGAGGCGTGTCTGGGCCTCCGGTACGTAGATCTCAATGCTGTCTGAGCTTTCCGTAGCGGAGTTCTGCCGTACAGATGCAGCGCGCTTGGCTGCCATCAGACGTTTTCTGGCCTCCTGACGCTGCTTGTCCACTGCAGAGTCCACACTCTGGTCCTTCCCAGCGGTCGGCTTGGGCTTGGAGGACCTCTTTGGCACAGACGGGGGTGCGGCCTTCTTCTCCTGAAGATAACAGAGATGTGAAGTTCAGAACGCAAAGTGAACCCATAGATGTTCTTTGGTGTTATTGTATAGGAAACGGGAGGACAAACAAGTAATCAGAATCTATAAAGGTGAAGCATGATTCCAAGACCTTCTCCGGCAGCTGCCAGTTGTTGGACTTGAGTTGCCAGAGCTCGTCAAACTTAACACTGATGTCCTCCACGGAAAGCTGCAGAAGGTCCCAGAACCCAGCCAGGTCTTGAGCTGTGGGCCGAGGTTTGGCGTCCACATTCTAGCAGACAGAAAGTGACAAAGAATATTTGACCATTGACTTTCAAACCTTTTCAAATTGAACACAATGAATTGTCGATGAAACGCTGATCGTCTGGAAAGGGAGGCTTGGTGTGTTTGGCATGTTCCTCCCCGATGGCTAGTGGCCACAGACACCTAGAGCAAACTCTGCTTTGGATTACAATTTGGTCTACATAATAGGATATTGTGTTTTCACATGGGAAAGTTCTCCTTTTCGATAAAAACACTTTCTCTGCTTTCCATCCAAATAAAAAATAATGTGAACATCTGCTGAACTGCTGACATGTTTGTCCAATCCCTTTGAAGTTGAGGAAGTGAACAAAACTATAACTCACTCATAATTGTCTGATTTGAATATATCTGAACATTTTAGACCTTTCTGTTTGATTCTAATTCCTACTTCTAATTCCTAATTCCTAAGTACTACTGGTAGCAATGTATCGGTAAATGAAATGTTTATTAACATTGCGGTTTGAAAACCTACTATCCAATGACACCAATACAATCTCAAAGCTATATGAAATCTTTTGCCTGTTGCCATCAAGCTCAAAATAAATAGTAAAAAATCGAAATGTTTGCTCAAAGCTGGGTGTCTCTTGTATTTTCTGACACCAGGGGGAGCTCTAAAACAACCCAGCGTGAATGCTGGTAGTGAAAACAGTGCTTTGAAATCAAATGATTAAAATATGTTTTACACGCTTAGTACAACTCACCAGGTTCTCTTCACAAAGTCCTCTGAATTGTTGGAACTTCTGGGCGATGAGGAGCTGGGCACTACCCACCGCACTGCGTACCGTCCCCATCACTACACAGTGGGAAACACCGTCAGCAACCCACCTCCACCACACATCCTCAGCTCACTGGATCATACTGTGTAAATGTATGGTTATTACCCACGCGCCTGGAATACCACCCACCCCGCCTGACACGCGGGGAATACCACCCACCCCGCCTGACACGCGGGGAATACCACCCACCCCGCCTGACAGTCTACAGTTGCCCCGTCAGACCCTTCTGTCCCATCATCTCCAAAGCACACGGAGATAAGGACTGTGCCGTCTTAGGGTATCACGGAACAACCAGGACAATCATTCCACTAAAAGCCCCCTGGTAGTATCAGGTCTGGTGTGGAAGTGATGTACTTATTTAGCTAACTGGAGTACTGTGCAGGGTCTCTTACCCTCCTCGGAGATGTCCTTGTCTTTGGTTTCCTGCTCCATCTGTTGACACCAGCCCTCCATGCGTGCCGTCTCAGCCTGTAGGAGTTTAAGAAACCAGTTGCCGTCCCGGAGGCAGGTGTGTAGGCCAGAGGGGGCGCTGTCTGCCGGGACACTGCCGTTGCCGCTCTCCAAACTGGGGTCTGGTGGGGGCAGGGAAGACGGGTCTAGGGCAGAATCCAGGCTCTCCAAGAGGGGCGATCTAGCCGGCACTGGAGCATGTTTAGGGGACTGCCTCGCCACCGCTCTGCCCTCACCGTTAGAGGCCGCAGAGGGGTGATCTAAAGGCTGGCTGTTACAGTTGCAGTTTGCCCTACGGTTGTTTTCTGATGGAGGGGAGTCCTGCTGAGAGTCCTGAGCCTCTGTCTCTGTGTTCTGTCTGGATGCCATGCTGCTGGCCCGGCTGAGTCTGGACACACACACACACACACACACACAATGATTCACTGTGGATGGAAACAGTTTGACCATAGGGCCTGACCCTGACAACCATGAATCCCTGCCAGGCAATTCCATGGAAACAAAATGATGCAGAGAGACTTTGTTTATAATGTACGCAAAAGCAGGGTACAGCACCATGACATGTTATACAGTTTGGGCCCTCAGTGTTTTACAACATTTTGCAATTGCTTTTTATAAAGATATGCATTCTTAAATTCTCAGCACCATCTTGTTACTATGAGATTGCTGTTCTGCAATCTTTGAGCACATACAAACTGTTTTTATAAAGCCATTCATACTAGGCCAAACTTCCTCTCCAAACAATAGCAAGCCATCTCTATGAAGTAAACTTCCAATGACAGATATAGGACACCATGGAAGATCAAAGCACATTATTCTACTGGCAATTACTTTAAAGAAAAAGGTTGACTAAGACAGATAGGAGTGACAGAGAGCACCCCAAAACCAAAGAGAGACAGACCGTGAAAGTGAGAGAGTGAGCGGGAGAGAGTGAGCGGGAGAGAGCGAGAGACAAGATGAAAGGCAGATGGATAACATCTTTCAGCGATGGTGAAAGAAGTGGCCAACAGTCCAACCAGTGTGATCAGGGGAAATGACCGTCACCAGGCCGTGTAAAGGCCAGCTCTTCTCTGCGTTCTGCCCTTTCTACTGAAGCCAAAACAAGAAAAAAGGCCATCAGTCAAATATAGAAAGGCACTACACTAAGGCTGCTACAAGAGCTGGCTGAGATTGACTGCTGAGTGACTTTGGCGGTGCCCAGTCTGAAGCCGTACCAGGGAGGGAGGGAGGGAAACATTGATCAAAGGGTGTGATGGACGGATGATGGGGAAAAGCTAGACACCGTGAAAGAACCACAAACACAAAAATGTGGAGCAGCTGCATTTAGACGATGCAACCTAGTTCTCCAACACGACAAGTGACTGTTACAAGTACCTCAGATCAGTCAGATGATCGGGACCAGAAGTGACTTAATAAAGCTGGACTTACGGCCGGCCGTTAACCACCTGCACGCCAATAGACTGGAACTTGGTGGAGGGGGGGGCTTGATCGTCTCTCTGGATTGGCTGAACGCAGTCCACCTACGAGTGAACCATTGCGACGAATGAGTCCTAAACATCCTCTGCACAGATTACAGTAGATCACATCCATTTAAGACAAACTACCATTCCGCCCCGGATCGCTGGGCTCACCTGGACACCGATGGACGACAGCTTCCTCTTGGTGGGAACAGGCTCTGGGAGGGTCAGGGACTGGTCCGGGGTGAGACTGGGGCCTGGGTTTAGGATCTCATCCTGGGGCTCAAACTGGGTGCTGGAACTGGTGGTGTTAGAGGGGGCCGGCAGGTGGGATTCCCTTGGGGCAGGGACAGGGGCCGGGGGCTTAGGGCCCTTGGCCAGGCTGCTTGTACGCAGGCTGCAGAGGCTGTCGGAGGAGTTGCTGCGTTCCGATTGGCTGTTGGCCTCGCTGCGGCGGCCCCGTAGGTCCAGGTACGTGTCCTGGGCCGACTCAGTGCTGCTCTGCAACGTCACACAGGGGTGGGGCTTGGAGGCGGTGCGTGGGGGGACCGGGGGCGGGGCCGTCCTATAGGAACTGTTTGCACACGTACCTGGGACAGAGAGAACGGGCCATTAGGCGAGACGTGAACCAGGAAATGTAGGTAACGCGGTGATAACCGAACCACCGCTGTTGATAATGGAGCTGTAAAAGAATAGGGCAGATAAGACAACCTGAGGCCTAGAAGGTTATAATCAGAACACAGTGAAATATGACCAGCAGGCACAAAAGCAAAATAGCTTTTCCTACACACATTTCCCCCCATGCCTAATACACACCAACACCTCCATGTTTCCTGTCTACCTGCAGTCTGGGTTCCATTGACGTCAGCCAGTCTGTCCCTATGGGCGTCTCTTACCTTACTAGTTGCACTGCTTACCCTTTCAATCAGAGATCTCAGGGGACTACGAGGTTGGAAAATGGAGACATTGTGTGTGTGCAATGGAAATACACCAAAACCAAACTTGCTGCTTAACTACATGCCATCCATGAGAGTCACCTTAGATCTGTGGTAGACTGTGGAGTCGTCATGAAGCGGAAACGATCCCCATACAAGTATTGGTCTACACAAGGGTTGCTGCTGCAGTGTTCTTAGATCTTTTTGTCAGATGTTACTGTGATATTAGTGTCAAAAACTATTATTTACAACTATACAAGTACATGCAAAAAGTCAATATTTGGAGTGCTGACCCTTCTGCGATTCACCCTGACATGCTGTCAATTATCTTCTGGGCTACATCCTGACTGATGACAACCCATTCTTGCATAATCAATGCTTGGAGTATGTGTTTTTTTTTTGTCCACCCGCCTCTTGAGGATTTACAACGAGTTCTCAATGGGATTAAGGTCTAGGGAGTTTCCTGCAAATGGGATCATACAGTTAGATGCAGCCTTTCTTTTGTTTATGTATAGCGAATTGCCGTAACCAAAGCAATACACTTCTGCAATGGACTACAACATAATGAATTGAGCAGTAACGTACCAACGTTGTTTACATACTATGCTCACCATGCCGTTTATTCACTGAGGGGAACCAATCACAGCCTAAACTGTTGACATTCCTGAATGGGGAAAGTCAAAAATCTTTTCTAATTGTGTAGTTCTAAGCAGGCTGTTTACTGGCTGTACACATTTTCCCTCTGGAATAGGACAACAAACTGAATAGTAATAAAAGTTCATTTCAGCCTAGAAAACATTCCTAGTTTGTTAACCAGCAGTTGTGATAACATATAATGCTATTAAGTGAACCAATGAATGACCAATGCTTTGTTTGCAAGTATAGTACCATGTTCACTGAACTAAGTGCGTTCTGCACTCGCAAATGTCAATCCACATTACTGTTCGCCAAGTAGTGACATTAACACCCGGCTAAATAAAACTATTATACAGGTCCTTTAAAAAGCATCTTCAAAAAGTTAAATAAATTTTACAGAATTTACAGTTAATTTAGAAAATCTTCAGCCATGATTGAGTCATCCAAACAGAATGTTAAAAGTTCATGTGCTCACGAAAGCTGATCAGTGTTCCTCATTCTTATAGCTGACTAGGTAGTTGAATAGGTAGCTTTTTTAATTAGGCCAATGTGGTATACATGCTTTAAGCAGGCTAACAAATGTTTGTCTTCAAGAGATAATTGCTTAAGAAATACACATCTCAAACTCAGTCCACCTCAAAGTCAGTATAAAATACTCAAGTCACAAATGTTGATGTAAACATTTCTAAGTATTAACACTTAGTAATCAATACCAAACTCCAATCTGAAAGGACATTTTGAACTTCCCATCTAACTATTTGGTAGTGGTGATGTAGCTTGTTTGTGTCAACATTGAAAGCTTTAGAATGATGAGGAAATGCCAAGTCTTACGTGTTAAAAGTTGTTCAAAGTTCAATATATGTTTTAATCACTCCAGTCAAGTGCCAAATAAAGTTACTGTTGCAAATGAATAAGTGACAGCTTCCCCTCAAGTCAAGCACCAAGTATGGTTCTGAGAAAGGGAGTTAATCTCTTTTAATTAATCGCATGTGGTAACACAAACTTTGAAATCCCTGTTTTTTACAAAAAAGTATGAAAAACCCCAGCAAAAAGCAACATTTACAGCAATAACCTAAAAGTAAGTAGGGATAATTGTCTGACATAGGAAAAAAAAAAAAAAATATGACACCTTGTAATCTTGCGGACAATTGATCATGCAACCTTTTGGCTATGAAACACATGCCCTAACAACTAGACTACTACTTGAATTGGCCCCCTTGGTAAAGGGATAGAGCGGTTTACCAGCTTGCCGTTTTTCTCCACTATGTATCCTTTGTGGTAAACAAAATTCCCTCACAAGTGTCAAAATGACAGGCACCCATTAGAAGGTTTTATATTATTATCATTATTATTATTATTAAAAGGGCAGAATTTTGTAGCTTCCTAGTCATTATAGATCAAAGAACTGGATATTTGAGTAGTCTGGAACTGTTAACTGTTAACCCTCAATGGAACCAGTTCTGTGTGTAGTCAGACGAATCACACCAGCCAGCCTACCTTTCATCAATGCTGTTTATTCCGGACCCCCGACACTGAAAAAGCAGTAGTACAAACTGTCCAATAGACGTCAAGGTACAGGCATAATAATTGCACTGAAAAATATATTCTGTGACATATTTTAGTGTAGGATACATTTAAGGGAATACAGCCAGCATGACCTAATCCTGGATGGGGGAGGGGGAAAAAAGTGTAACATTTTTGAAAAGCAACCAGGCATAAACCCTCAGCCAACACACCCAACCACACACCCACCCACCCCCACACCCACCCACACACACCACCCTGGGGCCTAGTCACTTTATCCAGAACGACATAAACATCAATTACCTGGACTTTGCACTGGTTCCCCTCGTATATAGCCATACACTAGTATAGAGTATCAGTATAGGCTATACTTATCATAATGAATGATATCAGAAATGCAGCTGCAATAAGTGGTCGGTATAAAATAACAATCATAAAGACATTCACCGGACTGCTCTTACCGCAGTCATTTCCAAGAGTACGCAAAGTGGGAATTACCAGACAAAGAAATAACAGGTCTGGCTCGGAGACCAGGGAATTTTACTGTAACCTAGTGCTTAAGGGTGGCATTTCACTGTAACCTAGTGCTTAAGGGTGGACCTGGCCTCTGTTCCTGTTGTTGATTAGAGGGTTGCTAAGGGTAACAGGTAATTACTATAGTGAAAACCCAAAGCCCATCAACTGGGGCTTATGTTGTTGCTAGACAAAAAACTAAATGGACATTTGTATGGATTACGATGTGAATATGAAGCTCCAGAAGAGAAACAAAATCATTTACAACTGATTGCACTGTGGACATCTGTATGGACTACGGGGCTAATATAAAGCTATTTCAGAGGAACAAATTAATTTACAACTGATTGCATTGTAGTGTTCAACATCTTTTACCCACATAAAGTTTATTACTTATTCCCAATCCAATACCTACCCATAAAGACGTACACTGAAATACAATACGCAATCACAGACATCCTACCCACATTTAACACCTGGTCTAAATAGTACAGTAATAGTATATACACATGTATTAGTCAGGGTAGTGACAGTTTGTGCACCTAAACATTGCTTCCATTTAAAAGGCTGCCATTGGGAACTCTAGGCTAGTGTTCATGCAACAGGCCAAGCTGACTTGACACCATCACTCTACCCTCCTGGGAACTATTACACTGGCAAACTATACAAACAAATAAACAAATAAACAAACACTACTTAAAAGAACGGAAATGGACCACTAGGCTAGACATACAGTAGTACAGGAATGCACCAATCCATTTTAGAACAGTCACAGGCTAAAACTAGTCATCGTATTTTTGTAAAGGTATATTTATGGCATTTTATGCTATATTAAGTATGGCCCCTCCATTGAAACAGTCATGCTAGCCATTCTAGAAGTAATGCCACTACAATAAAAAAAAAGTAACTATGAAAGGGGTTGGTGCCGCCACTGTGGTCAGAAATGCCATTCCCTTATCAGCCTGGTACTTCCTGGAGTCTGCTGATAGCAAGGGACGCATTCAATGCCCTGGATAGTTAGGGTTTACAGAGATTATATAGAACTAATGAGATTGACGAATAACAAGTACAGGTTTACTTTGTTCCATTCAAAGCTAGGACCATACGTTTCTTCGAGAATCTATAATGTGGATACTACCAGATCCCGCTGTTGTGGGTTCTTCAAGAAAGTACACTGTTCAAATACATCAAGGGAACACTAAAAATCACACATCGGGTCTGATCACAGGAATCAGTGAGCTCCTGGACAGTCTGTGGCCCTGCTTTGCAGCATCGGATGCACCGATACATAACGTCCCAGAGGTTCTCAATTTGATTCGGAGAACATGAGGGCCAGTCAATGGCATCAATGCCTTCGTCATCAAGGAACTACTTACACGCTCTGGCCACGAGGCCGGGCATTGTATGGCACCAGGAGGAACCCAGGGCCCACTGCAGCAGCGATACTCCAGCCAGGAATATTCTAATGACTGTCCATTCGATAAAGCCTTCCTAAATCCTACTCTTGTAAGTTCCTAAGAATCATAATGACCCCAAGACCCTGTTTATATCAGCATGGAAGTGTGGACAAGAGTGATAAGTTCCTCTGTCAACCATAAATGACAGGCTGCTTCATTTCAACAATCAATAGAATGCCACCAATGTAGAGTAAAAGGCCTTTGGAATCCAGTAGTAGCCACATAAGGCCCAGAAATGTCTGCGATATTAACAGCTCTGGGCTTAGTGCCACCTAAGAACAAACGGAGAAACGGCACCCTGAGAAAGCAAAACGTTCCTCAAATACCCAAGACACACGCCATGGAGCAGGAACGTAGCGATGAGGACAAGCTTGTCAATGCCTTGTCACGTCTTAAGCAGCATTTGCCTCTTCATCCAAGGTATTCGAGGCTAGCGTGCACATGGGCTAGTGTACCACACAAGCGTGCACACAGCCCAGACGGTCAGCATACTCCGTCACCAAACATGACAAAATGGCCATAAGCATATTACAATCACTCAGGAACACCAGTGACTGAAAATGTAACTTCCAGAGACCCCCGGTTCAGTCCCGCTGGGATTTGTACTACTGCTCCATTCCAGCACTGTAGGCCCCTTCCCACTCATCGGCTGACCGCCCAGAGGTGATTAAGAAGTACGTAACCTAAGCGGCTTGGAACATCAGCCCATGGCTTCACACGGTATCAGATAGCCAGGGCTGGCATTGGTAGTGGCCAACATCATGCCCATCCAGTTTAGCGAGTTCAGCAAGGTCAACGCCAGTCAAACGCCATCACCACTTTGTACCCATCAGATAGTCATGGGATGAGCCACTACAGGCAATAAAATTTTAACGAGAGACAAGGTTGTTGAAAGCCTGGCCACAGCTTTACTAATATTCCTTTCTGAAGCAACTTAAGGTACTCCAAATGTACACCACACACTTAAAGCTGGGTGATCAATGACGTTAACCCCAATGAATTTGAATTGATTGTTTTGTTATACACCAAATGTTTAGATTAGTGATCTAACTGATTCCGCGTGGGTTTAATCGGCAAAACAGTGCTGCATTTTATGTTCCGTCAGCTCATTTCCTATCACATTATTAGCTTGTAAGTATATATACACAAGTTACCCAGGATGTAGCCTAAGGCACCAGTCAATGTTTGCTCTATTATATGGAGGTGAAAAACTCATTTCATTGTCTTAATATCACAACATATTCATTGATTCGTGTTCCAATTGGGCGATCCCTGACTCTTTATAGTAGAAAAGTAGTCCAAGACACTACCATGTCTGCTTTTGACTACTGGGGATGAAACCTAAATCATGGGATCTCAAACTTTTAGCACCTTTACCAATGAAATAAGTGTAGTAGTATGTCGACGTATATATTCTGCCCGTTTAAACCCCAAAACAAAAATGTAAGCTTTCGACTTGGCCGAAAGCAAAATAACATTTCTCTGTAGGGGTCATTGAGTCTCTCCTACTCTAAAAGCACTTACCACCCATCACAGCAGTGCTTGTCAACATGTTGATGATCATTAAGTTAACCCTAAATCGGATCACTCGTTAAAAGCAAGACAGTGACTGCTCAAGGATACGCTCTACCAGCATTTGTGTAAATTGTATCGGATTACCAGTAATGGGCCAGCAGCCAGTTTGAATAAGGCCAGACAAATGAAGGAATGTGACCCAGTCTTCTTTCAACATGACGAACAGATTCAAAACCTGTTTCATGTTGGCTGATGTTTTGTGATATGAATTCTCTGAGACCGCAATGGGATATGGATGGCTTAATTACCGTTGGTCTCATTTTCCCCGAACCCCTCACCCTGCCAGATGGGACTGGATGTTAATTAGGCAAACTAGCCTGTGGGGAGATGAGACACCACAGGGATGTGACTGCTTCCCAACCTAGAGGGAACAGTGCATTTAAAGCACTTTCTGAACCTTCAACATACTGCTGAAAACCCCCCAGACTGGAGACCCCCAGGGCAGCCCTCAAACCATCTAAGACAAGGACCTTTATACATCACCATGAAAGGTCCCAGAATTAGACTTCAGCTTTGTATTATGAACTTGCATGCAAGTAATTTTACTAGCAGCTGTATTGAATTTCTCTGGCACACTACAGGCCTAAGCAAGTATTTTGGGTGAGCCACGTTACTCTTAAGACACCTGTCAGCTTGTAAAATGCATGTTCCAATGGGCTACACTTCACAAGTGATGAAGCAAAGGAAGAAAACGACAGGGATTATTACTCAGCTTTGTGTGACCAAATTTATTTTATGCAATTAATGTTTTCACACAAGAAATTTCAATAACAAAAAAAACAATTGCCTTAATTTGGACCATTTTACCTTACATTGTAATTTCAGATAGATATACCCGGTGCAGTTGTAAATCAGCCAAAGTGATTCATTGCAAGTGCTGAAGAATTCAGCAGCATCTGTGTTCCCAATCCGTGGCAAGGCATGAGATCAGCCCCTGATTAACAGAATTATAGTGACAATGCTGAAGGGTGCCAGGCCAGACAGTCTGGTTGCTAGAGCTCTAGACGGGCGATTAGAGACTGGGAGGCTAAACCGAGCAGACGAGGGACAGAACTGGGGGGCCAAACCGAGCAGACGAGGGACAGAACTGGGGGGCCAAACCGAGCAGAAGTGGGACAGAACTGGGGGGCCAAACCGAGCAGAAGTGGGACAGAACTGGGGGGCCAAACCGAGCAGACGAGGGCCAGAAAGGCACACAGGCTACACCGCTCTAATGGGGAATAGTTGAGGGACTATTGAGGGACAATGGCCGGAAGACTGGTGAGGCAAGAGTGCCTAAACACACAGTGACAGGAAAAGGAAACCACACTACACAAACAACATCAATGACTTACAAAGACATTGGTAAATGGTTAGAACAGTGCCAAAGTAAACACAACCTTTTTTTCTTTTTTATTACCTGCAGGAGGATGACAAATGAAAAGTCCCTTCTAGTCTTAAAGCAGTGTTGAGGGCAACTAGAGCTGGCTGTCTAGTCAGTGACAGTAATATGTCACTCCGGGACAGTCTTAAAATGCTAATGACATCCTGGGGAGTTTCCAAATGGCCCAGAGGGTGACTGGTGGAAAGCCTAATGTAAAGACACCTGATGTGACAGATACAGGGTAAACCTGGGAGTCGAGCAGTGGGATACCAGCCTACTAAAGTGGGACAAATCCCTCTACAACAACAGCCTCAATGTTTCGTAGCAGCAAAACCACCACAGAGCATGTAGCTGTTACCCTGCACATACACCGCATTCAAACAGGTCACCATGAAAACACCTCTATATTTCCATCTTAATCACCGACAGGCTTGTCTAGACAAATACAACGCTTGGAGTTGACGACATGATATCATGGTATGACTGGAAGCGTGAGCACATAGTGCCATGTTGCATATGAATTCATCACTAGAGAGAGAGAGACACACACACGACACATATATATATCTATCTCATCTGGTTGTCCTGTCATTGCACTTGCCTCATCCGTCTCACACACATGGATTGGCCAACCCTTATTTTTGGGATCCTCGTGTAGCAACCAGCTGCATGAGTATTACACTGTCCCGACGACTCAGATGAATATGTTAAGATTGAACTTTGACACCATGCAGGAAATCCTCTGTGTGACCCAATTCCAACTCGAATTGGACTCGAATTGGACTGGGATAAAGACCCATTAAAACCCAAATACTGGGTCTCTGGCTAAGACTGAATCCCTGTACGCTTTTGCTTTTCATCTTTTTCAGTACAACCCATCAGTGACTCATTTTACTACTCATCGGTCTACAAGCAACTAATCCCTTTAGAAGCGCCGTTTGAAATGTTCCATATTTCAAGCAGCGATGCAACTCCATCTCTCCGCCCACTGACTCAACAATGACCTCAAAGAGTGTGTGTTCAGACAGTGTGTACAATCAGAGCATGTGACTCAATGTCTGTGTATTCATGTACTGAGATAATGATCCCAGCCTTACAACAACTTTAAAGCCAACCAATCGGAGTCAGAGGGACTTGGCTGGTTCCTGGTATCCAGAGCAGAGATGGACTCCTCTCTAATAGGGTCCAGTGCCGGAGGCGGTGCACTTGTTGGACACAGTGCATTCCAACCAATCACATCCTTAGGAGATACAAGGCAGAGAGAAGTGCCATGTAATATCAGATTGCTCCACAAAGTAGTGAACAGCCAACACCTGCGACCAGGACTTCTCCCGATCCACTGAATTCATGAGAACCACACGGTGTTCATCTAAGGAACACTGAACGCGAGAAACGAAATTTCAACTATTGCTGACATAAAAAAAACTATATATATATATATATTATTAATTAATTGGGTCTGCAAGAGACTCAGTGAAAACAACATTTTGAATGATGGCGTGGGCTACACTGAAGGGAAGTTGCGTACGACCAAAAACTTCTAAAGTATGGGACCACTTTAAGAGTTTAACAAAAAACTCTGAAAATGTGGAAATCAGAACTGTCGTGAGACGGGAGCACAACTGTAATGCAAGTAAAGACAGAACGCGTCGTAGCCTTGATGACGGAACATGAATAGTGCTCACCACCGCAAAGTAACAAATACTAATTTAACATTTATTACTATTTGTTCCTCTCGAATGCAAGGCTGAGTTACCATTAACATGAAGTTTTTCCGCCAACAAACCGGTGATCTACTTGAGTGCGTTGTGGTTGAGCAGCTCTAGCTAACTAAGCATTCAGCACGTTACAGATGAATTAACCCATTAGGCTCAAATTCAGTGGGTATTACATTTCTCCAAAAAACTAAATACATCGATGCATTTAAAAGCATTACAATTTGCATTAACATTTACAGTATTTATCAAAAGACTCAAGGAAACCCATGGAACTTCATACTATTTTCTCCTAATCACTTGGGAGAGTGAAAGTTATTTAGATTTTAGGGGCAAGGCCACTCAAACTTTGAAAGGCCCTCAAACTTTAGCAAATGATAACATATTTCTCTGCCTCCGTGGACAGTTAAGGAGATGCTACCGGTGTGACACTTAATCCTACATTTATTGGAATAACGCTTTAATGTGACAAACAACAAAATTCACAACTGACAAAAGGCTGTGGATCAATGCAGTGCAAACCAAGACAACATTAAGCAGACATAAACCCGGTTTAGAGCCGTACTAGCGAACAATGCACATCACTGGTTAGTCAGCTATGCAAAAATAAACATGGAAATATATTTTAAGATTAGCACACTCCTTTGCATTTGCCATAATCAGGCTCAGCACACTTGCGGATTATAATGTGGATTCATCTGGCTAATAATGGCTAAACCACATTACTGTTCATCATGAAACTAGGACTAAAAACAAAAAGGTTGCTTGCTATTTTTCAGAAACCAAAAACATTTACTATTCTAAATACTTGATTTAGGAAAGATGATGTACTGCATGTGTAATTGTCACACAAGGCACACCCCTAATCTGTCCAGTCAAACTGACTGTGTCTACCAGCCACTGCAGTAGATAATGGTAATCCGGTATAGACTTAGTCTGTCCGTTTTGATAACTGCAAATCTCTAAGACAAGGTGATTTATAAATACCTTAAGACAACTTATTTTTTGTATAGTGAATTGATGCAAATACATTGACAGATGTCACCTAATCCTGAAGAGATTGGGTATCAAAATGACATGGGTATCAAAATGCAGAGCCCTTATTTGAAAAATAAAAAAATAATTTAGGGAACAAATGAAAGGAGGAATAACAGAGTGGCATTCATGTTTTTACACTACCTTTTTCAGGGATTATTACTCATACCATGTCAGTCAATATCACAATTTCATTGATCTGACGATTTCAAAAGGTCTGCTTCCTATTGATAAGCAGTAAAGTTTACAACGTTTTTATTTACAAATTCAAGTTTTAGCAAACTGTATGTTTGAAAAGGTTTTGAGGTGGATCTGAACTTCATAAACGAATGCGGTTTGATTTTTTTTTATTTGATCACTTTAACCGTTCCAACAATCTGGTTCAAAGGGAGAACTAAAACCTTTTTTGATTTAATCCCAAACTACTTTTTACAGAAGAGTGTCTTTGATTGATTGCACATGCGCATCTTGAATCGACACGACATCACAGTCGATTACGTCGTATAACGCGTGGGCTTTAATAGCAAACGTTGCCATGACATCGGATTCCAGGGTGATCAGAGACATATCTAGCACTTCTCCCAACTTTCTGTCCATCTTTATAGATCTTGATACTTAACCATTTTAGACACCATCGTCTTTACATGCGCTTCCGCCTACGTAATGACGCAACCTGACGTGAGACAATGGATGTTGGACAGATTGTATTCGCTACAATAACGTAACTGTCAACTGCTTATAACAGTATTGAGCTGAATAGCATGACACCCTAACGTTATTAATTCAATGTCGAAAACACAAGTACGCCTTTTGGAGATTAATATAATTTCGGTATATATCGTTAATAAGAGTAACATCGCTATCAAGCAAAATAGCGTTTTGCTAGCTACCGCTTTACGTGGTTAACATCATCTGGGCGATTCTTCTCCCACGTTAGCTAAGGCAGGGTAGGGTAGTAAGCTAACGGGTTAGCATTTGTTAACGACGTTTAATGACAATCGATTCAAAACACAGTGAAGGCAGGCGTACGTTATAATTTCAAACTTACTTTGATATAGGCGAGTCAACAAATCCGTCTGTTCTGTTCATTCATTCGTGGTTGGTTTTATAGAGAGGGCAGACGCTACCGTGCCATTTTCTGATTGTTCACAGCATCCCTCCCTTGAAGAAAGGAATCGAATGAGACACGCCCTTGAACATGGGGATTGGAGTCCAACTTTTCGAGACAGGCACACTCTTCAACCCCATTGGATGCCTATAATCCTCAATCTTACTGTAGACCACGATGATTGGTTTACATTTCCCGTTAGCAAAATACATCACTTTTCACCGCCTTTTTTGTTCACGACAGCGGATTACTAGACGCCTATTGGATAGAAACTATGCCTGTCTTTGTCTCTAAGATTTTTCCCGCCCTGTCAGTATGTATTACGCCGCTAAATCTACACGTTGGTCATTTAAGCAGAAAGGTCAAAAGGTCTGACAGAAGAATTTAAAGAAATAACCTTCTTTTCCCAATATTGAGATTGTGCATTTCTGGATTTCCTGCTAACTCCTACCTATTTCATGTAATTATAGAATGTTTACTTCTTTCATTATTTACTGGAAATCTGCATCATATGTGCAAGTTACTGCGGTCTTGGTAGAAACAGGTTGACTTGAAAGACAGATCTATTCACAGTACAAAAACATTTTAAGTCAAATTTTACTTAAATGCACCCAAATTTGATAAAACATACTGCAACGTTATGACAATGGGCTGAACAAAAATTATAATGTAATTGTTTTGTAAAATTACATATTTAATAAACTATGTAGTCTAATGTGCTGGTTAACATGTTTTTGGATGAACTTGATGTTCACATTTCCTATGTGTGTGTGTTAGTGATCCAGGTGGGCAAACTTACCATTCTATAAACAAACAACATTCATTCTCCAATTTATGTTATTAGGTATGGATGACATAAGTTGTACTAACATTACCGCAACACCTTATGTGTGTATGTATAATTATACATTACAACGCATGGCAATTTGTGTGTGTGTGTAAATTTTTTGCCACATTTCTCATTGTGGCAAATCATTCTGACATTAGCTAAATAACCACCCCCCAACCGTAGCCCAGCCGACTCCCCTCTTCAGTATACTCACTGGTGCCGGGGGTGTAAGGGCAGCCGGTGGTCGTTGGCGAAGGGGAATCAGAGTCCACCGAGGCGGTGTCTTCATCCTGGGAACACCCGGCCTGGATAGCCCGCAAGTAGCTGTGACTGCGGGAGCGGAAGCACGAAGGCGTGGGCAGGTCCAGAGCCTCCACCGCCTGGGACTCCGCCTCGCAGTACAGCGAGCGGCCGCAGCCCTGCCCACACACCTGAAAGGACACGTGCAGGTTGACATGCTGGGGGCGGGGACTTAGGCGACCGCTCAACCTCCGCCGCCTGTGCGGCGAGAGCAGTGCCAGTCTTGGGTGGCGTGGCATGCTACAGGGCTATGGGGCTGGCGTGGCACGAGAATGTGAAGCTCCTTGTTTCCCTCAGCACACGAGGGGCCAATCAAAAGGACGGCTCGATTAATTGAAGAAACCCCCGCACTGACAATGGACTGTTCACTTACTAAAATAAATAAATAAAAAGTAAGTCAGTGCAGTAATTAATTTTTTTCAATATTCAGTGTGAGCTGTGTCCTGCTGATAGTCACTCCCCTCACTGTATTTTACTTGATAGAAATTACCACAGAATCATGTTTATTCATTGAATATACTTTTCTCCTGATGTCAGGAGTTAATGCAATTAACTCCAATAGGCAATAGCAGCTTTCTATAACAAGTGGCCCATTCTGTCCACGTAACAGTCAATGTGGTCGTAGAGGTGCTGTCTGGTTGTGCTCAGCCATGCTATTCATGAAACAGGACTGACATTAGGTTCCAACAACAGCAGTTTCGTCAACAAGAATGTATCTTAGTGCAGATGTACAGCCCCAGGCTGGTGATGGGCTGGACAGGGGGGAGGTTTTGTGGAAAGACAAGCTACTTAAGTTAACATCAGCAGTCCACGCTAGGATAGGTATCACTGTTCACACTGAGTGGAGAAGGAGAAACGATGAGGGCCTTTTACACCCCTGTGTCAATCCCAGGCTGCTGTGATGTTTGAGGTTCTTTCAATTTCAATGCTGGTAGCATAAGTCTCTTTGTTCATCCTGCTTTTCATTGCAGTGTGAGGAGGAGGCTAGTGCCAGAGTTGGAACATGGATATCGTTGTGGCCCTCAAGAGAGAAAGGTGGTCATCATTCAAAACTCATCTTAAAACAATATTCAAATCCAATTATGACACTTCGCACCTTCCCATTATATTTCGAAATGCAATATTTTCCTTGGTTGCCTCTTATCCGTTACTGGTCAGGTTTAATGTTGCCATAATTTCCCTCATGGTCTTTGATAGTTAATTTAACTTGATACAATAATTTTTGCATGTAAAATGATATTGTAATCCTGTTTATAATCCTGTTCATAACCAAAAAAAATCCATCAACATTGTATATTATGTTAAATATACATTATATCTATATATTATTGTATGCTCAGCTACCTTCATGAACCACAGCCTCTTCTCATACAATCCATTAGATCAATCCTGATAAAACGTTGCACTTCATTCATAAAATATTATCTTTTGTCCCAAAGATAGATTTTCTTTGTCATAACACAAATTCAATTAATCCGATGTGATTTGATATAAAAACGTCTTGTAAGAGGTAAATGAGGTTTATTCCGTCTGAAATATGATGCTGTTTGAACTCCGTGAGCAGAAGTGGCGCATGATGGTCCATCTGAAAGGAGTCTGCAAGTCTCTGTGAAAACAGGACGTCCTCAGGATTATACGGAGGCTCATGTCCTGGTCTTAACTTCAGAAAATTACTTTCAAGCATCATGTCTGTTCCTGTCTCTTCTGGCTTACTGGATGTTTAACCAACCAGCGCGCCACTCTCACCACACACATAATCTGGAATGTTCTATCCCTGTCTGCAGTCACAAACCAGGATTCAGCTTCCTCCGCAATGCAGCATCCTGTCAACATCCCACTCATTACGGCTTCGGGCTCGTCAACATACATTGAAACTTTGTTTTGGCAAAGGGGTTTTATATAATACAATAAACCTAAATGTATGTTTCACACTTTTATGTTGTGTTTGTTGCTATGTCGTAGTACTCTACTAAGTGATATGTAGTATCACTACTAAGTGATTTGACTCAGTATTGACCAATTGTGACTCAAACTCCACCAGTTGTGACATTGCTTTTAAACAATCTAAAAGGTTCTCCATAAGTCAGCATGCTTGCTCTTGCAGAAAATGCTGAAAAATATATAGTCTTACAAATGTAAAACTATGCGATAAGAAAAGAAAAACCCACCACTTGAGAACAATATAACCCCTCCAATGAATTCAATGCCTGTTTGGGACCCTGATTGTCGTGACTGATGAGAAGACGGGAGTTCCATACCTGACCACAGGTCACCATTCCCCTGCCCAGTGTGCCAAAGCCCTGGTGGTAGTCCCTGCCATCTCCCCAGTGTCGCATGACCATCAGGGGCTCGCCGGAGCTCACCAGGCAGTCCAGGTTGTCTAGGCTCCGGTTGGTGGAGAGCTCCCTCAGGGAGGGGAGACAGCTGAAGGTTAGAGGGGAGAGTTAGCTGGGGCCAACTGGTAAACAGTAAGTAACAGCCCTGGATGAATGGTGGGGAGGATGTGTTGTCTTGGGTGGATTTAAACAGTCAGTGCCGGAACGTCCATTTTGAGTGGATGTGTTGAACGTGCCTAAACGTCTTGTGAATCGGTGAGATCAAATCACCAGTGTGCTGTGTCACCGTGAAATCCAATTCACAGCACAGAGGAAACGCATTTAAATAGACAACTAAAGGGACCACATTGTGGTCGTAATCACTAACACGATCTGCTGAGAGAGAGAGAGAGAGAGTTTGTTTCCTCTGTTCTGAGAGTTGCCTATTGGAGAGAAATATGTTAGTGGGAATGTGTGGGGAAGTGGAAGGCTTATGCGGAGGATCAGAGGCTTATGATCAGGGACGTGACAGGATTGGCTGTGGCTGTGACTGGGATACTAACACACAACTCAGAGCACCCGGGAATAGATGGGACATGAGCAGGGCCACCGGAGGATGCACTGGGTTGGTGGGCGTATCTGACCTTGCTGCCTTCCCCTACAACACTGACCTGGCCAAATGCTGCATTGAGCAAGCGATCTGTAGGGGAGACCACAGTACCCCGTTATCCTCTTGCATGAGAGCATAACTGCGGGGCCTTCACCGGTTTTGACCTCAACTGGTTACTCGGTTACCTGCCGTTGGACGGTGATTTCCCTTTGCTATAACCGAACAGCCCCTGAGATCAGCCGATGTAGTAGATGCAGTTCGCAAGTTTGATCCCCCGAATCTGTTCCACATCAGTGTTGGGATGCTGCCCTCTGCTGTCTGTTAGTGGTGACTACCGTATTCTATTTGACTATTATCCAGTTCTATTTGAGTACCGCTCATAGCGGGACGGTTTCTGTGCAGGGTTCCGGAACGTCTTTTCTGTATTAATATGAGTTCCTCGAGAGAGCTCATGTCATTGGTTCTGCCATTACATCGTTTGACAGTAACAAATGAACACTGTTTGGAGGTATATCCGAACAGTGTTGATACAGCGTTCCTGCAGTATCTATCGATGTCAATGTTCCCTGCCAGGGCCGACCCACTTACCTGTGTGATGACGGTGCTTGCTGTTCACTCAGGGACTGGTGTGTGGCCTTTAAGTAGCTCTGGCGGCGGGCAGCAGTTTTGGGCGAAGGTTTGGGGCTCCCCTCCGAGTCCTCGCTGTCTTGGTCCACCTCACCCATGGCCTTGACGTAACTGCCGCTACGCATCCTCCGGCAGGGGATGTCCAGGCCCCCGGGCCTGCCGCGGCCCCCAAGCGTAGTGCTCCAGTCCCCCAGGGGAACCTACAGGCATCATGGAGCCACAACACCGACCCACATTGACTCACCAGGTCACCACGCCTTCCTTTGAACTAATGTCAGACCTTGAATGTGCAAGAGGAATGTAATTTCTTCATAGTACTTTTCAATCTTTATTTAGTTAAAGCATTTCAATAACAAGATCATAGACTGTAAATGTCGCTATGCGCCTGCAGTACATACATAGGGATTCACTTTAAATTGTCCTGTTTTCAGTAAACAGCAAAGCGATAATCAAGCAATTAAGGTGTTCAGTTAAGGCTAGTGCCTCGTGTGAAAAACAATCCTACCTGGAGGTACTGACAGGTCAGGTCTTGGTGACACGACTTGGATTTAAGTAGTGTCCTGTTGACTGTGGCGGACCCCTTCTGGAACACCTGCCTGGCTTGGCTCAGGGTCAGTGTGGACCAGGAGCCCCTCTTCACCAAGGTGCTCTGCCTGCCTCCTCCCCCGACCTCCAGCTCCCCTCCCTTGGTTCCCACCAGCGCCTGTGGGCAGGCGAGGTACTTGAGGTCGCCGCTGCTCCTGGAGGTCTTCAGCGTGTGCGGGGCGATGGTGTTGTAGCCTTGGGAGAGGTGCCTAGGAGGGGCCTGGCTGTCCGACACCGCCCGGCCCAGGGTCATCATGCTGAGGGGGTTACGATACCCCACGGCGACGGTGCCAGCTGTGTTGGTGGCGTCAGTGTCCAGGGCGTCATCTGAGCTCCAAAGCCCCAATGCGTTCTGCCGGCTTGGTCGCTGCTTCAGCGTCTCAGTTTTAGGCCGGTCTTTGCTTTTACCCCTGCGGGCCTGCCGGCTTCCATCCTCAGCCCCGCCGGCAGTGCTGCTCGCGCTGCCTTTCACTGTGGAGCCCTCCAGCGACTGGGACTTGTTGAAGAGCCTCTGGACCGAGTGCATGATGTGGCGAATGCGTCCGGGGCTCTCGCTCCGCTGCTTGGCCACTCGGCCCCGGTGGAACTGCAGGGTACTGAAGCCGTCCCTCTGCAGTGGCAGGTGCTTCTCCAGCTGGTCCAGCAGGTTGGATGGCAGCCGGTTCATCTTGGCCGCTGCCGCGGAGGAGATGGTGGCTGACCCACTGGTGATCATTGGGGTCCCGCCGAGTCCCAGACCCAGGCTCATGGACATGGAGGTGGACAGCGTTCCCGCTCGGCTGCCCCCATGGCCAACCTCGCCCACAGCCGGGACCATGCAGCCCTGGGGGTACTCCTGGGAATAATCGGCCTGTTCTGTTTGGGAGGTGAAATGGAGGCGAGGAAAGGTGCTGCTGTTAGACATCTGGCTGAGGGGCATTAGACACTCCGGAGGCAGGGATTCGGGGTTCGGCGCCTGGTAGTGGTAGAGTTGATGGGGTTCCATGGTACCGTAGTGGTTTATGGTAGGGCTCAGGAGGAAGGGACCGTGGGGGTCAGATGACAAGGCGTACGGGGGCTTCTGGGGACCCCCTGATGGCTCACAGGAGTCTGACAGGTTACGGCTGCGATTGGCTCCTAGCCCTTTCATGATGGGCACGGTGCAGGTCTAATGCACTCCTCAGAACATGTCTTCTGTCAGGGCCCATTTACAGCCCTAAAGGGCTCATCCTAGGAGGAACCAATAGGACATCTGTTATAATATATATTTCGTAATAAGTAGGTCAAAGATATTTCAAAACTCTGCCAGGAGAAGCTTCCCCACTCCATCCCAGGGCCAGGTGCCTTGATAATGGCATGCTAGCAGCTGGTTGGGTGATTGGTGTACAGTGCCAGCTTGGAGAACTGCTGGGTTTGTTTCATGGCCATGAAGTCATTAGTTTGGGGATGCCTCTTGTATATTTTTGTATATTTTCATCCTCATCTGAACATTTGACAATCTACCTGGACGGACAGATGAGGAGGTAAGGTAGCTGTGCCTTGGTAACATTCATTCAACATGGGTTTTCATACACACATCAATTCAACTCGCAAACAACATAGCTATCTCTGTGCTATATTTAAAGGCTCTGTTTTTCAGGTAGAAAAAAAGAGAGCTTGTGAATGGTATTCTGATATTAGACATTAACATCTTCAGCCCTCCACATTTACTGGACTGTTTTGATAGTGTAGAAGCAAACCACCCCTAAAGTTTTGGTCTCTGTAATAGTTTCAGGCGTTCTTTTGAGCCCCTGCGGCATTAGACGAGGAAATGGCAGGACAACCACAAGATTAGAAAACAACAGGCGTGTGCAGCTGAGATCAAGACAGAGAAATTCCTATTACATACTGGTATATGCTCTGTGGATCAATATGCCATGATTATCTCTATATGAGGACCAAATGAAATCCAAATTGACCATCTGTGCTCAGTCTTATAAGTCCTTTAACAGTCCCGCCATATTAAAGCTCTAAATGAATGTCAGACTGACCTATTATTATGATTGTATTAAGCTTATTTGGCAATGTAAATATAGTCTGTACGGTTTTTACAGCCTAGAGCAGGGGTGCCCAAACTAGGGCCCGCGGGCTGAACGTATGATTTGGACCGCCACAAAATATAATACAGTTTGGTATAATGCAACGTTAATTTCGGCCCACGACCCTCAGTCAAGTTAGATTTTGGCCCTTCATAGGAAAACGTTTGGGCACCCCTGGCCTAGAGTGTTACCTTGTCATCCACTGTCTGTCTGTGCGGATGCTCTGGGTTTGGTGCACAGGATTGCAGTCTTTGAAGTCGCAACCATACATTACAAATAGAGAGTAAACTACCGTAGGAAACAGATATTCAGGTTAATGGTGGTTAACAGTGGGCAAAAGCCCACATCTGTAAATGAGATACGTTGCGGCCACCATTAACATATGTTTACAACAGTTATGGTCCCAAAATAGGATGGACCGGAGAGGAATCTCAAATGGAATATTCCGGATTGCTGACCACACTCAACTCTCCTAGCCGTCATTACTTGATCATAAACATAGTTTAGAGCAGAGTGCTCATGGATTAGTGTAAAGCAGAGCTGATGGCTGCTCTCTCTGTTGGTTGCCTGTTGTGAAATCACCTCTCCGTGGAAGGAGACAGGGGGCCCCAAAGCTCTGATGAATGTGACTTGTATTCCTCTGCCACGGAATTAAAGCCCCATGTGTCCTGCAAGTCAATACGGATTGTGGTTTCCAGAGCAACAAGCAGCACTGGCCAGGCTAGTCAATCTACGCAGAACCTCTATGTGGTTGCTGGGTTTCGCCCTGATGCCTCTCTGCAAATTCACACCATTATGGATCGTGTCTAAATCAGTGTTCTTCACAAACTTTTCCGACGGGGGATATATTGATTGATGATATAGTTCAATCCTAAATAAAATGGGGAGCAATGTCATGGGGTGCAAGGCCACTATTGGCCATATGCAGCCTTGCAATGAAGAGCACAATGAGGGAGAATTGTTTTTTATTTGGAAGTAATTTGTCATTTTTGTAAGATACTTTTAACGTGTGATTATTATTTCTACGGCAATTTACATCTACAGTTATGAGGTCCTCTGAGGGCTTTGCAGGCTGATATTAGTACAGCTGGCTTCTTGTCAATGAATCGTGAGCAATGAGAACCATCAGACATTTGTTCCAACAGCATGTGATTCATTTCCATGGTGGTAGTATGAAGGGAACCGGCAGACTTTTGGCTTTAGACTGCTGAGGTCCGTGATTTATATAACCCCCGACCTAATTTGATCCTAGAGAAAATGTCATTTTTAGATGCACTACTTATAGATGTTTAGTAGCTGCATTTTGAATTGGCCTGAATTGTAAAAAAGTAGGAGAGCGACTTATTTACTGGTTGACTTTGTCCCTCTGACATCACAGAGCTGCCTGGCAAATAGAAAACTCTGGTATAATGGGTCAAACTAAATGCAGCAGGATGCATAATGCATGCTGAGAATGAGATGACGGAACTGTATGTGGGCACAAGACAACTAGCGTTGACCTAGCTTTAGGGAACATAATAGCTCAGAGCAATCTGCTCTTCCTTGAAGTACTGTAAAAAAGATTAAAAAGTATATACTATATACACCTTTATACACGACATAACATTATAACATTATGACCACTGACAGGGGAAGTGAATAACACTGATAATGTCATCATCATGGCAAAGGTCAGTGGGTGGGATTTATTAGGCAGCAAGTGAACATTTTGCCCTCAAAGTTGAGGTGTTAGAAGAATGGGCAAGCGTAAAGATCTGAGTGACTTTGACCAGGGCCAAATTGTGATGGCTAGACGACTGTGGCAGAGCATCTCCAGAACTGCAGCTCTTCTAGGTTGTTCCCGTTGTCTGCAGTGGTTAGTACCTGTCAAAAGTGGTCCATGTAAAGCAATGAACTGGCAA